>JAXDDW010000103.1:1360000-1475000 GCA_034670385.1 Hoplostethus mediterraneus
AGCTGCGTCGACGCCGTCCAGCGAGGCCTCGGCGGGATTTCAGGAGAGGATCCCACCTCCTCCCACCTCCTCCCACCTCCTCCCACCTCCTCCCACCTCCTCCCACCTCCTTCCACCTCCTTCCACCTCCTCCCACCGCCAGCAGCCCAGTTAACATCCACCTGATATATGTCTGTCACAGATGGAGACCCCAAAATCACTTCCTGGTGTTGATGCCACCAATAAATACAATGCACTCCACTATAAATAAAAGGCAGTATCCACAAGCTGAAAACATTCTCGTTCAGATGACTTATGAATCACCGGGATGGTTTCTCTGCTCATTTAATGGCTAATAAAGCCCGGCGGCGATGTCTGCATCCTCGGTACCCGTGGTTCTCAACCTTTTCGCCTCGCGACACCCGAGAGTAAAAACAAGCTCCCCTGCTGCAGACGCAAAAACACAACCATCATTTTTATTTTCCTTTTTAAGATTACACACCGTTCAGGGGGACGCTTGTATGTTCGGCGCGACGGGGGCTGCAAGTCATTATGGTATTTCAGCAGAATCCATTGGAAAATATGAAATATGAGGCACTTTGCAGTTTCATTTACACCGGTTCGGGTTTATTTGCACATACAAATAATAAAAAAACGGAAAGGGAAGGAGAGAAAAAACTCAAAGTGTTGGATGTGAGGCGAAGACATGCCAGAGGCCGGAAAGACAGCAAGGACAAAATCAAAGATGTCAAACGGAGACGAGAGTGAATCAGGCTGCAGAAACATCACAACTCAACGCAGAGGAGAGCAGCGGCGCCAAACCAAACGGGAATGAAGTGATTTAAAAGCGGCGGGCTGCAGGGACGGGGAAAGTACCGGCACCGAAACAACCGTCAGACCAGGAGCTGTTAGCTTACACGTCACTCACAGGGCTAACCACTGGTGAAAGGAATGGACGACGTCTCCTTGCCCAAAGCTCTATCTAACTAGCTGTGTGTGTGTGTGTGTGTGTGTGTGTGTGTGTGTGTGTGTGTGTGTGTGTCTTTGCTCTTGACTGCCATCCCGTTGTAACACAGCTAAACACTGAACCTCCAGCCCGTCCTGCACCACCCAGCAGCAGCTAGCATGATGTGGAGCCAGACCCTCAACCTACCAGTCACATGACCAGACCATGTTGCTCCCGCCTGCTGAAGAGAGAGCAGAATGTTTGGGGGTGGAGCCAAAGAGCAGAACTTTTGGGGGTGGAGCCAAAGAGCAGAACTTTTGGGGGTGGAGCCAAAGAGCAGAACTTTTGGGGCTGGAGCCAAAGAGCAGAACTTTTGGGGGTGGAGCCAAAGAGCAGAACTTTTGGGGGTGGAGCCAAAGAGCAGGAGAAGTTCAACAAGAATCTAGTAAAAAGTCATTTTGTGTAAAGATTGTGCCTTTTACTGAATGTAAAACTTGACTTTATTGTGAAAAGTGTTGTGGTTGTTTTTTGTCCGAGTGTTTGTTCATATCTGATATTGTTGACTCATATTGTCTTGCAGGTCTTCAATTTGAAAAAGCAAAATAATTTTTTTATTTGTATTTTTTTTGATGGGTGTAAAAAGTGGGATGTCTTTGCCCTGAATTTACAGGATAAAGTCAAATTGGCAGATTCCCACTGACTAGCATCTATTTTCATCTGTTAGGATCATTTCAGTGACCTAAGTTAGTTGGTCATTTTATTTTTTTCATTTTATTTATAGTTCCATCAGAACCACTACAGTTCACCGCTGGGTAAAACTGAACAGACGTAGACTTGCCTTCTTAGCCAATCAGAAGCTTCCGCGGTGGTGCGTTCAGGAACCCGCGGTTGTGTCCGGCAGCACCGCGGCGTGTTTGCCAGACTCCTCCTTCTTCTCGGTGTTTTTCCTGAGTAAAACGCGTCCCAATTAGAGAGTATTAATGATACTTAAACGCGCATATGCTGGAGCTGGAAAATGGGAAGGTTAATAGACAGGCAGCGTCACGCGATCGCATTTATCAGTTTCTATTTATCTCTCCTTGGGAGGTGGCAGGTTTACAGTAAATACCTTCTGTCCCCCTAATTTCCTAATGATGGTGATAATGATGGAGAATGGCGCAGTCATTAGCCAGGACAGCCTCTGTGCATCACTCTGTCAGCCATGTCTCTCCCAGGCCCGCGATGAGAAGTGATGGGGCCCAGCTGTTCCCCGCATCCTCCCCAAACTCAACCTCTCCGAGAGAGGGAGAGATGGGGGAGAGAGAGAGACAGGGAGAGAGAGACAGGGGGAGAGAGAGAGAGACAGAGGAGAGAGAGAGAGACAGGGGGAGAGAGAGATGGGGAGAAAGAGACGGGGGGAGAGAGACAGGGAGAGGGATAGAGACAGAGGGGAGAGAGAGAAACAGGGAGAGAGAGACAGGGGAGAGAGAGACAGGGGGGAGACAGAGACGGGGGGAGAGAGAGAGAGACAGGGAGAGGGAGAGAGAGACAGGGGAGAGAGAGACGGGGAGAGAGATGGGGGAGAGAGAGACGGGGGGAGAAAGAGACAGGGGAGAGAGAGATGGGGAGAGAGAGACAGGGGGAGAGAGAGACAGGGAGAGAGAGACAGAGGGAGAGAGAGATGGGGAGAGAGACAGGAGAGAGAGAGACAGGGAGAGAGAGACAGGGGGAGAGAGACAACGGAGAGAGAGAGGGGAGAGAGAGACAGAGGGAGAGAGACAGGGCAAAGAGAGACAGGGGGAGAGAGAGACTGGAGGAGAGAGAGAGACGGAGAGAGAGAGACGGGGGAGAGAGACAACAGAGAGAGAGAGGGGAGAGAGAGACAGAGGGAGAGAGAGAGGGGTGAGAGAGAGAGGGAGAGAGAGAGAGAGAGACAGGGAGAGTGAGAGAGGGGTGAGAGGGAGAGAGAGAGGGAGAGTGAGACTGGAGAGACTGGAGTTTTCCGGAGGTTGGTCTGTTGGTCAACTGACCTGCTAAGTGAAGAGAAAGAAACACCAAAGTCATCATGTGTCGTTTTTCCACCGCAGGAACCTGGAACCTCTTGGGTTCTGGTTTTAGCAGGAACCTGGAACCTCTTGGGTTCTGGTTTTAGCAGGAACCTGGAACCTCTTGTGTTCTGGTTTTAGCAGGAACCTGGAACCTCTTGGGTTCTGTTTTTAGCAGGAACCTGGAACCTCTTGGGTTCTGGTTTTAGCAGGAACCTGGAACCTCTTGGGTTCTGTTTTTAGCAGGAACCTTTTTAGTTCCAGGTTGTTTTTCCCACCGAACCAAAGTAGCGGGGAGATTAAACACATGAGGAGTGACGTGACAAAAGTGTGACTGTTTGGTTTCATACGTCATTTAGGACAACAGTGATGATTTCAACACAGCAAACATGGAGGAAGGTCCAGCAGCGTTTTGGGGGCTAGCTCCCCCGGTGGGAAGATCCTGAACTCAGCACCAATCAGCACCAATCAGCACCAGTCAGCACCAATCACTCCTGGAGAGTTTCTGTGGTGGAAACGTGTTAGCATGCAGCCGATGATCTACCAGTAACACATGGATTCATTCTGTCATTTACTAGGTAATCTGTCTAATCTGTAACCTGTCTGTCTATGAGTCTTTTCCTTTAACAGCACCAACTACTATTTCTTTCTTCCTTCCTTTCTACTCTTTCTCTCCTTTGTCTTTCATTCAGGCTTCCCCTGCTTTTTTTATTTCCCCTTTGTTCTGCACACCTTAGTCATCTTCTGTCTTTTTATTTCTCCTTCCCTTTCATTCTGGCTCTGTCTCCCTTCTCTCTCTCTCTCTCTCTCCCTCCCTCCCCTCTCTCTCTCTCTTTTTATTGTGCACGCTCCCTTTGTCTCCACCGTCTTAATTAGCAGTCCGCACCACATGCACTACTATCAGCCTTGCAGAACATGTTACAATTAGAGCTGATAGCCAAATATTCCTCTTTTCCAAAAGATTAATTTGAGAGCGAGGCTTATCGGCGGGCTTTCCCTGTCCTGGGCGCCGATAGCTTTCAGTGAGAGGACGTCGGTATAAAATCATCTGAAAGGAACGTCGCCATTATCGGGATGAAAGTTAAACACTTGGATTCCAATACATAAATTCAGAGGGGAATAAAAAAAATAACAATTTCATTTGTCTTCCTTTTCCTATTAACCTTCATTTTTCCATTGTTAATCTTTGTGTGTGGAATATTGGATCCTTCAGAGCCACATATTGGCAATTAGCCGCCAAGGCATGGCCGATAATGTTCCATGTAAACCGAACAAGTCGAACAAACGATGCCAAAAAAAATCAGTGCGGCTGATTTAAAATGAGTGACGTTCCAAACTTCAAAGTCACCTCTGATGAAGAGTGTGGAGTGATTAATTCATGATGGGATACGCCACCTTGTCAGGCCCGGCTCTTCACCGGGTAACGGCAACACATGCATAATAGAAACGCTGTCCTCCGCCTTGCCTCGCCGTCTGAGCGACTTCAAAGGAATTAAAAATGGATCCATCAAATTACATCTGTTACTCCAACACCGGCTCACACGGTCTCTCAGTGAAAGGCTGCAAACGACTCAATTCAACAAGTTTCTGAACAATATCATTCGTTCATTGTCTTCACTCACTTGTTCCTATTCAGGGTCACAGGGGGAGCCTATCCCAGCATGCATTGGGTGAGGTCGCTAGTGCATCACAGTACTAAAACAGACAGATATTCACTGACATATCAAAATATCATGGCATTAGACGGGTTGTAACAAAAATGTGTTATTATAAGGGAATACCATTGAAAATGCCATTGGTACTGTAGGTTCCTCTGTAACTGACCCTGTTTAGCTGCAAATGTCACCCCTTCTGTAAATGTCTTTTAGTTTTATACTTATTTTTTGTACTAAATTATTATTATTATTATTATTTCTTATTATTTCTTCTTCTTCTTCTTCTTCTTCTTCTTATTAATAATTTATTTTTTAATCCTTTTTATTGTATTTTTATTAATTATTATTATTAATTTATCTTTATTGGGGTCCTATGTCAAGAAATGTTTTGTTTTGTAAAATAATGCAAAAAATGTAAATAAAAAGTTCCAAAAAATATATATATATATATCATGGCATTGGATGTGTATCTGATGGCGGTTACTGAGTGCAAGTGAAGTATATCATAACCCCTGATGGCACAAAACCCTGATTTTCTCCAACGAATTCCTCTTGGGGGAGGAGCCACACTGCAGCAGCAGCAGCAGCAGTGGGACTCCTCCAACGGGTTCTTCTGTACATCCCTCGTTCCCCGAAGGAGTGAATAATCAGTCCGGCAGTAGAATGACCTTTTCTCTAAACCCTCCGATAACTCTCTGGCTGACAGGCCGAGTGAGCAGATGATCCCGGACTCCTTCGTGGTGCGTGGCGACTCGGTGCAAAATGACAAGTGAATCAAGCTTCTATTTTTACCTCCGGGTGGGAGAACTCGTGTCACTCCCGACCGCTGCGCCCAAGAAAATCAGCCATGAAGTTTGGTTTTGGGCAATCTGACCGCTGACACCGCGGAGCTGTCACAGCGATGCCCTTCCCCTCCGTCAACCAATCCCCTGCCTCGACCTCGCACCGCTCCTCACACCTGACTGGCACCGGGGGGGAGGCGCGCCGGGGCCAGAGCGTGATTGACACCTCGCCAGATCCCCTGTAAACACCTTGAGATCTCGGCACCTCCGGCAGGGAAGATCGGTGACTTGTGTGAAAGAGGCCTCCTCTGCTGGCCTCGGCTCAAGTCTGCCGGCGCTCGCTATGATGCGGCCCGACTTGTCAGAGGGAGTAACAAGATGCCGAGTGACTTAGCACCTCTGGAAATGTCAGCCTCGGAGCCGGCGGACGCCAGGCCGAGTGCAGCGGGGAGTGCGTAGACCTCGGTGCGACTGGCTCAGCTGCTGCCTGTAGGAAGCAGGGAGGACGACGGCAACGCTCGACGAGACGAGACAAGCAGCAGAGATGCGTCCGGGCCCCGGCGACACATTCCCCCATATTTCTGAAGTGCATCTGCTATTGTCCAGCTGATGTTCCTGCTCAAGCGGACTTTCCTCGCCCTAGCGCCCCGATGTGCAGTGGGTGCAAGAAAGGCCATGCGTGATGATGCAGGCGACAGCGGCGACCACGCCTAAGTGCCCCTTTATTGCTCTGATGAATCACGTTAAAGGAGACAAGGTGCTGAAGAGACACCCGGCGCAGAGGGGAGGCTCAGTCACGGCACAGGCTGTCACGCCGCCGTTATTTACCGTGCCGGCAAACACATTTTTTTTTCTCTCTCCCCGAGGAAACCCGGGGATGTATAACACAACATATTTAGTGGTACGTATTTATAGAAGTCAAGCAGAAAGTCAGCTTGGTGAAGCGTTAGGGAATCGGGAGGCGCAGGAAAAAAGAGCTTTCGCCAAAAGAGAGAGAGAGGGACTCTGGAGCGTGATGATGCTCAGTAAAATCTAATGGGCTGTTTACTCTGCGCCTGCCGAGACCCAGACTGCTACACTGACTCTTGATTTATACTTTCTGATTCATAGAGGCGCATGCATCTTACTTTAATCAAGCTTCTCCATATCGCCCCCCCTTGCCGCCTCCATCTCACTGGCTGCCATCCTTTTTTTCCCCCCACAATGCACATTAACAGCAAAAATATAATCAGTTTTCTGACAGACTATGTTTTTAGCACATGATGGGTGAATATAGCATTTTGAAAATGGCCCGTCCCTATCCTCCATCTCCAAATAGATCCACTGGGACGGAAGGCAATATCAGCTGAGGACACGGTTTCAAGGGTGTGCAGACGAATGCCTGCAATCTGACGCCTGCTATTTTTCATGTTTGTTAACAAAATACAATTTCAGGGAGGAACAAAATATACCGACAAATACGTGAGCACATTATTTGGCCGAGCCGAGGGATGAAGTTGGGGCTTATGCTCGAGTTAGCCGGCCTGTCGGTGACTAAGGAGCTAGACGAGCTGACGAAGGCAAAGGCATGCGCAGGATTGAACTGATCTAGATTACAGTGTAGAAATAAGTTAGAAATAAGTAATCTACCCATTGCTGCCCCTGAAATGAATCAGATCACAACGCATTTATTTTGGGTTGAAAGTTTTGTCTGTCTTAAGTTTCAGTTTCATTCCTCCCCGGCTGCGATCGGCCGATATCCAGGAGGGTGAGGAGGTACAGGTTCGGCAGACGAAGGCGAGGGATTCTCTTGACCTTTCGGCCAAATGCCGTGCTGTTTGAGGCGTACAGGCATGATCACATCTGATGGTCGTGTTGCTTCATCATGTCTTCCAGGCCAATTTCGCGCTGCAAATCGCTCGCCGTTCATTAGCGGTGTTTAAGATGTCCGGGGCCGCGGGCTAATGACAGGAGCTACTGAGGTTGAATTAACCCTGTTGTGTTTCTGACGCTTCCACGCCATGCCCACAACTGTTGCGTTCAAGGAAGCCACCCCCGTTAATGAGCAGGGAGGCCTTCCACTGGTCCGCCTGAGCCACGGAGAGACATCGTCAGGAAGATGGCGTGCTCTCCTGGCTGATGTAGCCTCCGATTCGCAGTGACATTTGCCATTAGCTCCATGCTGAATTCGACCGCCGACAAAAGCAGAAGAAAAAGCTCAAATCATTCCCAATTAACGGAGGCATCAAACAGTGAAAATCCTAGCAGGAGATTTTACGGGCGGTGCACGGAGAAAGGTCAGACTGCAGTGGAACAAGGCAAAGTCACAGGATTTATTAGAACTAATGAGCGCTTTCGTTAGCCTGACACACACACATGCACACACACACACACACACACACACACACACACACACTGGACTGGCTGACTGACTGACTTGAGGAAATATCAGTGTAGTAAATGAAATTTGCACTGAGCCGTAAATTTAACAATTTCCCCTTAAATATGTTGGATTTGTTAAATTTAACAATTATCCCTGATTTGAAACCTTTAAAGTACCTTTAAATGACAGAATACATCAAAAGAAAGTCACATTTTAAATACATTTTATATTATTTTAATTTTATATTTTATTTTGAAATATACTGCATAGCCAGAATATTTCAGCGAGGCGTAGCTTCATGTTACCAAGCCAGTTCCTGGTATTACCGTGTCTCCCCAAACCACCTGAGCCTCCTTTAACAGTCCCTTGGTTCTCCTAATGAGCCCTGAGCCCTTGAATTGAGCAGAGAGCATTTATTGAGATATTTAGATGGACCGCCCCCGCCCCCCCCCCACCCCCCCCCCCCCCACCTCCTCCCGCCACCCCTCCCCCACCCCTCCATCCTCGCCACCTCGTCTGTGAAACGATGGAGGTCTGGGTGGAGAGATGTAACGGAGATTGGCTGTGACAGCACCAAAATGAGGCTAACGGATATCCTAATGAGGATATGCCAGCCATGTTTCCCTCCCTGCAGCCGGGGAGACGAACCCAACGCCGACCACCAGGCGGAGACGAACCCAACGGTGACCGCCAGGGAGAGATGAACCCAACGGTGACCGCCAGGGAGAGATGAACCCAACGGTGACCGCCAGGGAGAGATGAACCCAACGGTGACCGCCGGGGGAGACGAACCCAACGCCGACCACCGGGGGAGACAAACCCGGAGAAGAACCCAACACCGACCACCGGGGGGAGACGAACCCAACGGTGACCGCCAGGGAGAGATGAACCCAACGGTGACCGCCGGGGGAGACGAACCCAACGCCGACCACCGGGGGAGACAAACCCGGAGAAGAACCCAACACCGACCACCGGGGGGAGACGAACCCAACGCCGACCACCGGAGAGAGATGAACCCAACGCCGACCACCGGGGGAGACGAACCCAACGCCGACCGCCAGGGGGAGACGAACCCAATGCCGACCGCCGGGGAGAGATGAACCCAACGCCGACCGCCGGGCGGAGACGAACCCAACGCCGACCGCCAGGCGGAGACGAACCCAACGCCGACCGCCGGGGGGAGACGAACCCAACGCCGACCGCCAGGGGGAGACGAACCCAACGCCGACCACCAGGGGAGACGAACCCGGAGAAGAACCCAACATCGACCACCGGGGGGAGACGAACCCAACGCCGACTGCTGGGACAGACGAACCCAACACTGACTACCAGGGGAGACGAACCCAACACCGACCACCGGGGGGAGACAAACCCAGCGCAGACCACCGGGGGTGACGAACCCAACGCCAACCGCCGGGGAGAGCTCCCACAGACACATCCTATAGTGTTCAGTCAGAATAAACTATTTGTTCAGAGGTACCTTGGTAACAGCCTTGGCCTCATCCATAACATTTTAAGATGATGATGCCCTATTGAGTGTAACAGTGAAATTTTCCTGGGTCCATTTTGTTGTTTGGTGTATTTTTCTTATTCCTGTGATCATACTGGGAGAATTCCATTGTCTTATATATTATGTCTCAGATCTAGTACAGTGGTGCTCAACCTGAGGGGCGAGGATCCCTCTGGGGGTCACAAAATGATTTTAGGGGGTTCATGTGATGATAAAGTAAAATATTTGTAATCTTTAAAAAGCCTTTATAATGAATATTTTCTGCATTGAGTTTTCAGCCATTGAATGAATCAAGGGGAAAATAAAAATCATCATTTGGTCACGCCAGGACGCCTCACTTCACTTCTAGAGGCTGCAGGCTGAAAAGGTTGAGAAGCTCTGAACTAGTACAGCAGTGGAGGTGTGCTGTCCTGTCCAAGCTCAGCAGGAAGACAGACTGTGTCCTCTCTCATTACTCAAACAGACCAATGAATACGCAACATTTGTTTTCTTGGCTGTGAAGCGACGCGACAAATATCAGGCCACTTGGTGAGACGAGTGTCCTTTATGTCAGGAGCTGTGAACTTTCTACCCTGTATGTGAGGAGATAACGGTGGCGAGAGCAGAACCATTACAATAGTCAATCTTTTATATTCTCCAGGATCAGTTTTAGTGAATTATACTGGAATCAAACTACCCCTCAATTTACTGGGCTCCCCCTGGAACCCCCCTGGAACCCCCTTGGAACCCCAAAGAGCCCCATGGAAACCTCTTGGAATCCCCTCCAAACCCTCCTGGAACCCTCTTGTAATCCCCTGGAACCCCCCGGAAACCCTTGAAACCCTCTTGGAACCCCCTGGAACCCTTGGAACCCTCTTGGAACCATTGGAATGCTCGTGGAACCCCCTGGAACCCCCTGGAACACCATTGGAACCCCATTGGAACCCTTGGAACCCCCTGGAACCCCCTGGAACACCATTGGAACCCCATTGGAACCCCATTGGAACCCTTGGAACCCCCTGGAACCCCCTGGAACCCTCTTGGAACTCCCTGGAACCCTCTTGGAACACCCTGGAACCCTTGGAATGCTCTTGGAACCCCCTGGAACCCCCTGGAACCCCCTTGGAACCCTTGGAACCCCCTGGAACTCTCTTGGAACCCCCTGGAACCCCCTCAGAGCCCCCTGGAACCCCTGGAACCCCCTTGGAACATCCTGGAACCCTCTTGGAATCCCCTGGAACTCCCTGGAACCCTTGGAACACACTGGAACCCTCTTGGAATCCCCTGGAACATTTACCTTCAGAGTTGAAGGTAAATGTCTCCGCCCTCTGCCCAACTACTTCCTTTTTCTAGCCGTGTGTCCTCCACCTCATCCTTTCCTGGTTTGACAAGCAGCAGCAGAGTGTGGACGTCTCCGAGAGCTCTGTGGACGGAGGATTCCATTAGAGAACAACAGGGACGAGCTCCTCGGTCCTAAAGCAGCATATGACACAGAGCCTGAGGGCTTAGTAACCCAGCCTTAAATAATACACTGGACGAGCTGAAGCCCCCCCATGTGGAATAGATATTAACAACAGTCCACTGCAGCACTGAAATGTCCTGCAGACCAAGGAGAGGTTAGTGTGTGAAAATACTGCCAGACAACAAAATCTATAATACAAAGAAGATGAAGAGCTTAAAAGTAATAATATGTCACATTTTCAACTAAATAAACGTCCATTTTGCTAGATTGCTAGAACAGTGATCAACCTTTACCAGGTCATGAAGCTTCTCCATCTGCTGAAGAGCGCCACCTACAGGAACTCAAACTCCATCAACAGGAAATCCAAGGAGAAAGACGTCACAGTACTGGACACACTGTTTGATTGACAGGTGAGGAACACTACAGTGAGGAACACCACAGTGAGGGACACCACAGTGAGGAACACCACAGTGAGGCTGAGAGACGAAGATGGAGACTACATAATTAAACAAGCATCTTGCAGATTGTCACTTTGAAAACATCTAAAAAGTCACATGCTCACAAAATGTTCACCAATCGGGTCTCCGATGAAAGAAAACAATCTGCTAGAGGGCGTTTATTTGAGACCCCTTTTCTATGGCTTGTGAGCATCCCAGACATGTTGAAGGATGGGGTTGGTTAGGGTAGGGGGGTGTGGGGTGGTGGGGGGGGGGGGGTCGGCATATGGTCACATGAGAGGCACCATCACGTGTTAGAGAGCCAAAGCCCTGCCTTGTGTATCATATGCATCGTGGCAACAAACATGGATTGCGTGTTTCTGAAGCGTCTAGGTTGTATTCACGGGTGGTGGAGGTGGTGGTGGGGGGAGGGGGGAGTCGGGGGGAGTCGGGGGGGAGGGCGGTGGGTTTGGGGATGTGTGACGATGGCCTGAATTGAAAAGAGCCACCTTTTGATTTTGGACGGGCCCTCTCCTGGCAGGCTGGCCGGCCATAAGGTGGGGTGGGGCCTGAGGATAATGGCAGCAGAAGGGAGAGGAGGCCGACAGCTGGCGAATTCTGCCCCAATATGTTTCCATGAAAGAGGCGAGGAAATTTCAGAAGACGCGATGCCCGAACGACACGCTCGGCGGCAAAGGGAAGATTAAAAATAAAATTAGTTAACATCTTGGCCGTTTCACCCCACGATGCACATTTCGGCGCATGAGGTGGGGGGTGGGGGGTGGGGGGGTGGCGGGGGGGGGGGGTGATTGCCGTTCACATTACAACACCCCCCCCACCCCCCCACTACAAAAAAAAAACCTTACAGTTAATTAGAAGAAGTCATGTGTCGCCTCCTGAAGCTCATTCAGCTCACAGATGTGGCCTGGAGTGTTTTAAGCCACTTCCCATCATCTCTCTCTCTCGGCTCCCTGCATGCATTTCCTGTTTCCCATCCTGAGCATATTGTGAATCTAAAATGCAAATTACTTTCTTTTCTTTTTTTTTACCTCCAATCACCGTGCCTCTAATGAGGTGTAAAATATGTGCATTAATGACAGAAAGTTATTTAGATCTGGGGGAGAGGTAATTGGTTGTAATCACGGCCTACATCCATCTGGTTACGCCAGACAACAAACTACTTCATCCTGATGCCTCATTAGACATATTGTGAATCGAGCCACTCGTACTGAACTAGAATTACTTACATGCAAGCATTGTTCAGCGGCAGAGTGTCTCTCATCGTGGCTATGTGGATAACGCATGATGCACGAGGCGTTTAAGAACCCCGGTGTAAGGAGGATAAACCGGTGCCGTGTCACGTTTTGAGCGCCTGAGCAAACACTGATGATGAAAGTCCCACTTCCCTTCCTTCAGAGAGTTACTGGCTTTAATGATTCTTAATTGAAGGTAATCTACACAGCATAGTTAAAAAAAATTCCCCCCGGTGTTGTAGTATTATAGGCACAGGCGTGGGACGAGATAGGTTGCCGGTTCAAATCCCAGGACCAATTGGGAACAACTACCGCCGAGGTGCTGCTGAGCAAGACTGGGGTCGACTGACTGGGGAAGATTGTGAAAATCAGTTGAATCTGAACTCGTGAACGTGAACGTCACTGGGTGGATTGTGTGTATAAGCACAGACGGCAACACTACACAAATATGATCACAACACTTAACATGGAGTTCATCATCTGAGGTGAACAAACCTCTGAGTGGAAACCCTTCGAGGCCCGTGGCATTAAAGCAGAGGGACGGCGGCAAGCCCAACGGTAATGATTAACGAAGCTGGCTAGCGACTTCTCCTCCTCCCTCGTGAGCTTGTCATCTGCGATCAACTTTGCTCGTTCAGTGTGAAAACTTTGCAGGACATCGAGTGTGACAAGATCGGCTCCGCGGGGGGTCCACGTCTCACCAGACCGGCGAAATGGATGAGGACCTTGTGAAACTCACAGACGGAAAAGGGATTCAGGAAACCTTCAGCGCTCAGACATATGGGCGTTCGTTAAGGGTTTCTTTTTCCTTTATTCCTCACTGGTTCCTTCTGCATCTTCGAGGAGCCCCAGATGAACCCCTCGTTTTCACAGTGTAAGTGACACGTGGTATGTTTTCAAGCCTCTTATCAACACTTCAGATTAGCGAGCCTGCAGTTCACACATTTTAGCTCTTGGCCTGTTTGGATCCTCAGAAACATGGTCTTTTGGACATGGTCACACCGCCAACAGATGGTGGGAGCATCTTTAAGCTTAGCGGATGGAGACAGACAGCAGATAGAAAGAGACGATCCCCCACTATCACAAACTCTTTATTAGAACATGAAGCGTATATATTTCCCCAGAGGCGTAAATAATGTTTTTAAACTCCTGTGAGCATTGTGGCGTTTCTCAGAGGACAGCATTACAATAAGGAAAAGCTTTCAGACACGTGAAGGCTTCCTGACAAAGTGGATATTGAGGTTTATCTGAAAAGGGGCCACGTTCTAATACAAACCAGTGAAGGTGTGTTGATGTAAAGGAAGCTTCCTTCTGTTCAAATCATGGGTGAAAATGTCAATTACTTCCAGTTCTTGAACAGACTTCAGATAAAGGCTTGGCAGTGAGTGATGCTGCAGTATTAAGCCAAACCCCAAAAATAAAACACCTGATATGAAGTACTGTAGCTGTTTGATCTGCTGGGAGAAATGATGATGGGTTTCAAGAGATAAGGTCACATTTTACAGTAGTACATCACAAAGAACACAGATACTGAATCAGCTGTACATGTATACCCATTCTGTCAACTCATGAACTTCCAAAATAAGAGTTTGTGATTCAGTGATGGTGAGTGTTTTGTTTTAAACATTGCATATCGAAATTAAACACAAATTAAGCTGTTAGTGTGCAATTTAAGACCTTCAGTGATGCAACAGCAGAGGGAAACGACTACAGGGCTGCTGCACCACAACACCAAGATACTCCCAGATAAGATTGATTGATTGGTTTTTATTGGAAAATGCCACTAAAGAGTGAAAATGCTTTGCTTGCTATTTCATATTTTTGTGTTGAAGCTCCACGGCATCCCATTCCCCAGTCACAGAAGTTTTGTCTGATTAGTAAAACATACACATTAATTATAGAAATCAGTATAGTTGCAGGTTTGTGCGGGAAAAGAAAAGTTCTGCAATTTAGTGATTTGCAGCATGTGACTGGCGGCCCGGCGGCAGCCTGGTGCAGATGCTGAGGCTCTAATTAACAAGACCTTAGCATATTTAGCTCAATTAAGCAGCAGGAGGGATCCATACTTACGGCACCGGCACCAGATAATGTGTGTCAGAAATACTCAGTACTCTGACTCTGAGTATTTACATTTGGTTATGCTGCCCCTCCACGTTCATTCTGACATTTACAAATCTATAATGTGGATCCAGTGGATCTCATGGAACCGCAGCGAGGAAATTATTTTACCAGCTACTGTACTTAGACACTTAACCATCACAACAGTATGGAAGCTGCAGGGGGGGGCAACTGGGCACCACATTCAAACAAACTCCTATTGGACGTTCACAATGTTATTTGCTTTCATCCATTCACATAATTTGTTATTGTAAGACCAGGTTGGTTTTAAGAAGCACAAATAAATCCATCTAGCATCATCATTCATCAAACCTTTGGAATATAAAGGCCTGATGAAGGGGCCTTTCAAAACAAATTCAATATCCCTCAAATATAGGATGTAAAATGAGGATGAAGTCTGTATCATAGTGATAATTGTGCCAAATATTTGTAATCATCTTGTAAGAGTAGTAAATTGGCCTTGATCAATGTGATATGTGACATTAAATCAAAATTCTCTTCTCAGAAAAACTACTATACTACTACTAATCCTTTGCTTGACTGCAAAAATGTAGAAGTAGTAAACTAAGACAAATACTTTGTAATACTGTATTAGTTTTGACTGAGAATAAGTATTGATGCAGAACCGACACTGTTCTTCTGAGCATAATGATGATTTGTGTAAATTGTTGTTTTTAAGACATGAATAGTTAAGAAATAAATAGATTACTTCGTCTCAGCAGGATCATTCATGAAGAGTCGACATACAGTAACACAACCTGCAATACCACACTTAGACCCAATGCTGCAAACATGACCTGCATGCAGCACGACCAGAACAAATAAAACCTTTATAAACAACAAAAAAACAACAGCTTGATACACAGTGGCTGAAAACTGAGTCAATGTGATCAAAATGAGTCAATGTGATGAGACAAGTGATGGTGTGATGAGTCCATTGTCTCCGTCATGAGGCAGCGAGCGCCACTACACTGCTCAGGAAGGACAATCAACCATAACAGCCTGGATGGAGACCTGATGCAGAACGTAGTGCTAGTCCACCTGGGAGCAGGAGATGGATGGTCCACCACATGATGGATGCTGCCGGCAAAACACCAGGGAGGTTACACTGAATTATTCTCTCAATTGTTTAACTTCCATCTATGAAGATTAGGCAGGTACTCTCTGACTGAAACCTGACAGGTCTCTCACAGCTTGAAATAATAAAACTAGCTAGTCCAACAGAACCGTCTAGTGAAGGGGTAAAATATGAAGAATAATACAGCTTTGACTTGAGAACAAAATGTCTTTGTGTCTTTGTGTGTGTGTGTGTGTGTGTGTGTGTGTGTGTGTGTGTGTGTGTGTGTGTGTGTGTGTGTGTGTGTGTGTGTCAAACCCCTGCAGATATATTATGGTCATTCTGTGTATGCGACACTAAAAATCTTACTTAATGCCTCTTTAAATGCAAATGCTCCCACATGAATCAGGAGTCATGAAAGAATAAATACAGTTTAGTTGTTCTTTGTTGTCACCATGAAGCCATTTGAAACGCTCCTGTCCCCAGACCGGTTAACCCAACATTCAAGGGAATATATGAATCTCTTCTCAAACAGCGTGCCCTTGCAACAGCATTGCATCATGGGGAGGGATGTGTTCAGAGGGTTGGGGGAGGATCCAGGCGAAGCTGTAGCGCCACAGTGGGTTTTTACATCTGTCTGGCCTCATTGCTACGCATGGAGCCCGGAGCCTCGTTTCGCTGCTGCTACCTGGGGGTGGAGCGCGCCGGCCAGCCTCCGCCCTGACAGATTACCGCCCTGAACACTGGAGCCTCCGCCAGCGAGGAAGAGGCCTGCCAGCAACAGCTGTCCTTTAGCATTGGAAATGCTAAGTTCCTCTTTGACGAAGACTGGACGGGAATACAGAGCGTCAACAACGTGTCGGCCCGGGGCGGTTGCTAACATCTTGTAACTTTCTACGCTCCAAACCATTGTGGATCCTTCTGGACCAGCAGAGCAGCTGAGCGGTAATCTGTATGGTAATGCTGCTTTTGTTTGGTTTCTTCCTTCCTCTGCCGGTTGTACAGGATGAAGAACCCTGCCCGGTGTCACCGAAGCTCTTGAACCTCAGCACCGCACTAGCTGGCTGCTATGCAAATGAGGTCTCGGAGAGGAAAGCAAACAAATCTGTTAATTGATACATCCTGTCGGTGAAGGACCCCCGGGAATACCTGGAGTGTCGTCCTCGGCTTGCTAGGGACGCACTGCAGGAGTTTACAGTGCGTCTGATGGGGCTGTTAGCGGTTGTCCTCAAGAGGCTAATAGCGACCATTTTGTTGGCTGTTGAGAGGGGCCCGGGCTGCTGGGGGTCAGGCGTTCGGGGGGGCCGCGGTGACCTACGGTGACCCCGGCATGCAAGAGTGCGTAAGTTCAACAGCCTCTCCACAAAAAGCCGTCCGTGGCAAGACGACACTAATTAAGGTAGCCCGGGCGGCTAGGTGCAGCCCACAGTAGGAGTGTATACTGAACCTTGTCATGTAGGTCACCCTGCAGCTCTCAGCACAGCGCTGCATATTAATGGTCCTCTGCCACGGGAGTCGCGGCGCTCACGGGGGGTTTGGCAAATCCACTGTGGGGCTCTTTTCTGAAACATATGCATTGCAAATTGGAATTACGGCGGGTTACAGCTAGCGCGGGTCCCCGTGGCAGTACTTAGCAATGACAAAAATAAGAGTACATGATGCCGAAGTTACCCACGGATGAAATAATCACAGTAAGAGGTGTGGAGAGATGACCATATGCTGAGTAACATGAAAACACATCTGCCATGTTCAGGTCTGTTTATGTGTTTTAGGCATCCATATCCATTTACCTGAACATCAGGTGGCGTGTTGACTGCGTGTTGATCTGTGTACTCTCCCATATGGTTTCACTATCATGATGGCTTACAGTTCTTCTGTTGTTTGGCTTCAGAGATCATGCAATAAACAACACGGAGCAGAAGGCTGCGCATGAGTCAAGCATCTCCGTTCCACTCTAGCAGTGAATAATTGGTAACTTTTTACCCGAAACCCAGTTTGCGATGCGTTCGCGGCGCCAGAACGAGCGCTTAGCGACAGCTACATTGCACATTCATGAGTGCAGATTCAACTGATATGTAGCCTCTAAGCCATTTGTGGCATGCAAGTGGAGCTGGGAATACCAAAATTAACTTCATCTACAACATACGTGGAATTAGGTTAACTATGACAGTATATTCTAAAAGCTATCATGGGCTGGAGGTTCATGAGTACCATCAGGGTTCATGAAGCCTTTCTGAAGGTGTTCTTCAAGGAACGCTCTGGGGTTCCCCAATGGTTGCAATCTGAAGAGCCTCTAAAGGTTCCTTAAGCTCAAATTTTAATGTGTCCATTGTAGCAGTCTATTATTATTATGGATTATTATTATCCATAATTATTATTGGACAATATTATCTTTATTGATCAGAAGGACTTTTATTTTGACACAACCGCCCAGGGAATTTAAAGCCATTCCACATCTATATAAGGGTTGAATTCACTGTTCAGTGTCATGTGACCAGTTTGACCTGTGGTGTCTCGTTCCCCTGATCTCCAGTACAGTGGCGTACATGTGGCACCGATCTTCAGCTGGGCCTCACAAACTGTCTGCCGCCACGTCAGTCAAGCCTTGTTTACAGCTACCCAGAATCCTCTCCTCGCACTTGGCTTGTCTCGCTGCGAAGTTTGTCTGGGATTGTGTGATGTACATCATCGGTAATCAGATAAGTTGGGTACCATCCTCCTGCTTTCCCTCCAAAACAACATGTCCACTGAACTGAAAGCCAGAGTGCAACTGTCACATTAGCAGCCAGAGAATATCCACCCCGCTGCATGCCTGGTAAACAAACCCACAAAGATGTTTTGCATGACAGACAGACCGACGGCTCTTTCAGGCGAGGCCAGAGTGTTGCTGAAAAAGCGGGTGGGGGGGGGGGGGGGGGGGGGGGCATCCACTCCTCTCTGTTGTCAGTTTGAAGTCTTTAACCAATTAAAATGGCAGACCAGGGTGAATGTTGCATTATGAGAAAGAGGTTGAACCCGTTAATTACCTGGTCAACAGTCTGTCGTCGTACCTGCTCTTTCATTTGCACATGAAATTGCCCCCTTCATGATGCCAACCTGCATTCTGATCTCAGGACTTGGTGTGTCAGCTTTCAAGTGCTGTTTTAATGAGGCATTTCATATTTGCAGGAAGTGTTTGGTCACAGGATAGTGAGGAAACCTCGCCGTCCTAACTAGCTGTTGTTTGTCACTGTTCATAATGAGGCTTGGTCTTATTATATTTGGTTTTCTCTGGATCATAATTGAGTAGTCATCCCCATCCCCATAGCTATGTCCTCCTGTGGAGGCAATACCAGGCAGCTAAATTTATCCCTTGATGAGTTTTGCTCTGAGCGCTCTGGTGAAGTTGGACAATTATTTTTGAATCCCTGGGCTCTCAGAAGAGCAAACAAGAGGGAAATGGCCAATTATGGAATGTGATTTATTAAAATGTAAGAAAGCGATGTTTGTAGCGTTGTGGGAAATGTCATTAGGAAATGTTTATGAATGAATTATGTATCTGCTTGAGTGATAAAAATACTCAGTAAATATAATAACAGTAATATCTGCTTCAACAAACTTTAAGTACAGGAAGCAACCGCTCACAAAAGGCAGGGGTGTAAAAAGTAGAAGTAGAACGTAGAGTACTGAGCATGTTTTTCCTCCACCCATCCCATATACCAGGTGATTCTAATTAGCACAACTCTTCATCTTGGTAAGAGCCAGGTTGGAGGAGATACGTGGTTAGGATTTCTACTTTCTGAAGCTTTACTTTCTACTTTTTACCACCCCTGCAAAACAGTGACTGTTGCTGTTTTGTCAGTCACCATAACAACAAAGCAGCAACCTTAACCCGGTACAACCACAACCAGCACCGCCTCACCGCCCGGTGGGACTCCAAAAGCCTTCTTCTCTCTGTTCTGAGGTAAGGAGAGAAATTCCAGTCAGACTCGGCGCCGCTTGCCAAAAACACTGCTCATCCAAAGTCATTTGCAGCAAAGTCCATTATCATCATCACTTGTGGTGATGAATTCCCTATGATGGTGGCAGGCCCGCAGCAGCCTCCACTCATAATGACATTCTGCTCTTGTTGGCAGTCACTCCCTGTCAGATGGCTCGTTCCCAACAGCCAGCGTGTCAGACAGAGCAGAGCACACACACAATGCTGGGCTGGCGAAACGGCGACAAAGAAAGGACTTCATCTGTGGGAAGGCGTTCGGTCCAGTCGGGCTGTTATCTTTAACGTAATAATCTGTGACGTTTAATGGAAATAAAATGTCCGTTCTGCTTCTCTCTACCTGACAACAGTGATCAACCTCTACCAGGTCATGAAGCTTCTCCATCTGCTGCTCTCAACACCCGGTGTCAGGTAGGTCTTTACCGGGAGAAACCCTCTGGAGACAGGAAGTGATGCGTTTTATGTTTCAATAGAAGAAGAACTCAAACTTCATCAACAGAAAATCCAAGGAGAAAGAAGAAGCATCAGAAATAGTTTTTTAGTGTTGTTATGGATGACAGATAAATGGATAGACGTTGGTGGAGGCTTCATGTCCCAGGATTTAACAGTCATAAGGACAGAGATGATACTAAAGGCAGGAAGATGAGCTTGCCTGAGCATCGGCCAGTCACTGCTGGACCAGATTAAGGTTGGTGCCCCATGAAAAGAAACAGCTACAGTGACTTTAAACCTTTTAACATGAGAAATGTTGAACAAAACGTAATTCCTGCGTTGACTTAGCTAGTACAGTTAGAAAATCACAGAGCTACTTCCTGGTCTGTGAACGCACCACGCACCAACCTAGAGCTGCTCATGCTACCGTCCTGCCTGATGGACGAGACACACTGGAGGCCTGGAGACACAGACCGGGAACCAACTCACTGAAGGAGTTACACAACAACCAACCAACCAACTCACTAAAGGAGTTACACACCAACCAACCAACCAACCAACTCACTGAAGGAGTTACACACCAACCAACCAACCAACCAACCAACTCACTGAAGGAGTTACACACCAACCAACCAACTCACTGAAAGAGTTACACACCAAGCAACCAACTCACTGAAAGAGTTACACACCAAGCAACCAACTCACTGAAGGAGTTACACACCAACCAACTCACTGAAAGAGTTACACACCAACCAAGCAACTAACTCACTGAAAGAGTTACACACAACCAAGTCACTGAAGGAGTTACACACCAACCAACTCACTGAAAGTTACATACCAAGCAACCAACTCACTGAAAGAGTTACACACCAACCAAGCAACCAACTCACTGAAGGAGTTACACACCAACCAACCAACTCACAGAACCCAGCTCCTATGTGTTCCTCCCATATAATATGCTTCAAATATTGGCATGTTGTCTGATCTTAACGTGGTTCAATGCTACATGTAGCATCTCTAAACACCACTAGATCAATGGCAAATTAATTGGGATGATTGGGATGAATTGAGAGTTTTTGTTCCAATTCTGAAGCATGTTGTAGAATAAGGTGATATTTATTTATCTCATTTATCTCAAGTACTCAATTTAGATTCTTCCCAGATGAAACGGGAACCCTGGGAAGGGAAAAACAAGATGGCTGAAGGTGACTCGAAGCCCAGGCCTATCAGGGGACTTGGTAAACAAGAGACCTGGCAAGTGCAAGTGGTCGTCTGCTGACAAGCGGTGATGCTGACCAGGTGGGATGTGTTATCCTAACAGTCTGGAACTCTTGTGAATTATTTGCTGATAGATATAAACAGCTGTTATTCTTGGTAATGGAAAGCAATTAGAAACATCTGCATACTTGGCGGTGAGCGATGCCTCCGAACGGCGGCCGTGGCTCCCAGGTGCCGCTGGGAAATAATTACATCATCAGGACGGGGCCGGGGCTGGAGGACCGCTAGTGAACTGTGAAGAGCAAGGAGGAGCGACCGCGCACACACACACACACACACACACACACACACACACACCCTGACCTTATCCCCCACCCCGACATGCGTAACCTTTAACCTCTATCTTAATCTGAATTTAATCCTAATTCTTACCTCAACCCAAGACAACCTTTACCTATGAGCTATAATCCCTCAGTAGTTAGTTAGTTTAGGTTGAGGTTGGGTTGAGGGTGAAGGTTAGGGGACTGAAAAACCTCAAGGGTCAAGAGGTCACAGTACTGTGTAAAAGTCTCAGGCATGCTAGATGTATTTTTTGTTTCCTTTATTTTCCAGTCAGTAAAGAGACAGGAAGGATCAGGGATGACGTGACCCAGGTCCGGGACCGGATTCGAACCAGAACCTCACGGTTATGTGGTCTGTGCCGTAGACCACTGAGCCTCCAGGACCCTAAACACTAGATTTTTTATATAAATTTGGTCTTAGAAGTTTATTTTCTACATCAGTATTTTTTTCAGAATTTTTCATTATTTTTATTATAGAAAAGGGTGTTAAATTAAAACTAGAATGGAGAAAATAGAATCAGGCTTGCAGCGGAACAGTAGATCACCTCCTGTGTTCATATTGCGTTTTTCATTCATTTCTATGTTGTTGCAGTTTGTTCTACTGCTGTTATTAATGTATTTTTATACTTTTCATTCATGTATTTCTACCCAAATCATTCTAGTGTTGCAGGTTACATTCTGCTCCATTCTTGTTTCTATTCTGTTTTTTTTGCTGTCTTTACTATTTACTGCTGCGATGACCCGACGTCCCCCGGGTCAATAAAGCTGCTTTACAGCCAAGAGACCAAAGAGACGAGAGAGGAAGACGTCGGCGGTGAGCTCGGCAAGACGAAGCCTCGCTGCTGTTCAGTTTCAGTTTCACTCTCAACTTCCTCCTTTGTGGTCCAGGCTGATGAGACGGTGAATTTCTACCCAACATCCTGGTGATGCTCTGAAGTCTCGTCCTGTCTTGTGTTTCCTGTCCAGTCCACCTTCGCCTCCTGCTCACACCATTAGAGCCTCTTCCTTTACATGTCCTCTGCCAGGTTTGATACGCCGTCAGTCACGGCCCAGTAGGACTCCTCCTCCTATCGGTGTTGGTGACCTTCTGCCCCCCCCCGGCTGGCGGAGCCCCGACTGTGCGTTACATCTGAATCTCCTCATGCTAAAGCGTGACTGTGACTCTCCATACATCACCGTGAGGACTCCTACTGGGCGTGCTCATCAGCTGTAAATGCCAGCAGTCGGCGCCGCCGTGGTGGAGCGAGGCGGTAGGCGGTCTGGGGGCCTGATGGTGAGAGGGACCGTCCTGTAGCCAGAAGGTCACAGGCTTGATCCACTCCAGTGTCCTTGAGCAAGACAAGGAACCCTTACCTGCTGCTTGTAAGGTTCTGTGGACAACAGCGTCAACAGACAACAGACCTACCATAGCATGTACCGCCCAGTCTTCTACCGCCGGCCACGCAGCAGGACATCGTGGTCACGTGGTGCGCACCTTCGCCCACTCAACCACCAGGACGACCTGTGATTGACAGTTCTGACTTTTTGCTCTCATGATTTGTGTCCAGGCCCAAAAGCGGTCCTTGATTTGCCTGGACGGGCAGTCAGGTTCAGACCCTCAGGGCTCGCCTCACTGAACTATATAAACAATACATTCAGGTTTCACTGCTTTGCTGTAACTCACCAGTTGTTGTGTCTCGACTGAGAGTCCCAGAGGTCTTTCATATGCTGACTGGACCTGCATGTGTTGAGCAACATGACATGACAGACCCTGGACCAGTAAAATAGAACAATGGTAAAATTTAAGAGTTTTTTCTATGTTGCGCATCGATGTGAAGCACCATGAAACAGACAGACAGAAGCTGCTCCATTTCCCAGAAGTGGTTGTAAAACAAAAACAACATTTCTTTCCTTGCTCATTTATTTCATCATATCAACATAAGACAATAAAAGGTGCAATAAAGAGTACAGCAGATAAACCACGAAGTGCTGCTGTCATCCAAAGACGAGACAGAAAGCTTCACAAATCCAGTTTCAACACGAAGCAGACGTAGAAATCGTCCGGTCTTCTGCCATCACCATTTTGATTCAGATCTCTGCAGAAACAACACAGCAAAAAAAAAGGGCTGCACTGTCTCTCCGGTGGACAGGAGGAAGCAGCAGCTCCAACACAAAACATTATGTTGGTGCCGTGGTTCGGTCGGGGCCTGTAATCCCTCGGGCAACAAACAGAAAACACCCGTCAGGACGGATGAACCTGCGGGCCGTGAGCCGCGGCGGCGGCGGCGGGATACGTTGATGCCGACTGGCGTACCTGTCACAGGAAGCTGCAAGCACAGTTCAGAAACGAGGCGGCTGGTGTCACATGAGCCCGCCGAGGGAGCCGGTGACGAGCATGTGCACAGCGGCACAACGTTGAGGAGGCCGGCCCCGTCAGCACTTCCTTCTCCTGACCTTTTTTCCTTTCCTCTTTGTGCCGGGTGACGTTGAGGGATCCTGTTAGAGTGGTACTCTGTTGTTTAAGCCAGCCTCCATCTTCGTCTCTCAGCCTCACTGTGGTGTTCCTCACTGTGGTGTTCTTCACTGTGGTGTTCTTCACTGTGGTGTTCTTCACTGTGGTGTTCCTCACTGTGGTGTTCTTCACTGTGGTGTTCCTCACTGTGGTGTTCCTCACTGTGGTGTTCCTCACTGTGGTGTTCTTCACTGTGGTGTTCCTCACTGCTCTTCCCAGAGATCACCTGTCAATCAAACAGTGTGTCCAGTACTGTTGATGGAGTTTGAGTTCCTGTAGGTGGCGCTCTTTTCTTTGTCTGTTCAGCCACGGTGGCTATCGCTGCTCATGCTAACTACCCAGTTCTTCTTCTGTTGAAACGTAAAACGCATCACTTCCTGTCTCCAGAGGGTTTCTCCCGGTAAAGACCTACCTGACACCGGGTGTTGAGAGCAGCAGATGGAGAAGCTTCATGATGGTTGAGGTTGATCACTGTTGAAACAATCACATAGTAAAACTAATACTTACTCTGAAGTAATACTATGAATGTATATCTGTCTCTGGTGGGTAAACTGTGTTCAGGTGGTTTAACCTCCACTACATGAGACTGTTTTGATCCGACCACATATATCTGGTAATAAAACGTCTAGAGGTTTTTAAAGACAAATCAACTTTTGCTCTAAACTAGTTTACCTAGTGTGTTGAACTACACTGTTCCTTTTGCTCTGATAGTGAAGTCATGTTGCTCCTGTATTTATGTCATGAGTTCTTGGTATGCTGCAGAGAGACTGTGCTGCTAAAGTTCACAGGTTCAATCCCAGCAGCATTAAATACCTGTCCTCACCAGACTAACTGGAATGTGAAGATGTAGTTTTTGCAGGTGGCGGATGAAGCCCGTCTATTTATAGGCTGATGTCCTCATGCTACCCGTCAAGTACGTGATCAGATATACTTTGTAAATGCTTTTGGTTCAGACTGACCTGCCGGTCCAACAGTCGAGTCGATGAAAAACAATAATAATAATTGTTATATGGGGGATACAGTACGAGTCCTCTCCTCCCAGATGGTCCGTTCAGCCTTTTAATAATGAAATCTGCTTTTGTGTTATTTAAAAAATTACAATAACCTTTCCACTAATCCCTCGACTTACGACCCGTACACCTGGAGTTTACGTCCGAAATCCCCCCCGGCTCCCGATAACATATTAGGATTATATCTGGGATGTGGTTCTTTCATGAAGAGTTCAGATGAGCATATCTGTTTAATTTCATTCCCTCTCCCGGATGCAGGATTACAGTGAAGGTTTGTTCAGCACATGAGACAGGACATGCTAACATCTGTACAAAACAATTCATCAGAGAGAATTATGTCCGGCAGACCGGAGGGCTCTGCGTCTCAACATCCTCGCGTCCTCAATGACGGAGAGACGATAAATAATAGAAGCGCAATTAATTGGTTTATGCTATGAGCATGTGCTGTATATATTGATGGCATATCGTCGCCGCTGCAGCGCGACGCTCCGGCTTCCAGTTTGTAAAAAATGAATGCGATGAATCATCTGGATCCGGCAGCCGGGTTCACGGTGCTCCGGGTTTAGGTTCAGTCTAGTTCAGTTCAGCTGCAACACGGAGGAAATACAACCAGCACAGGTCAGACAAATAAACCACAAGCGGCTGATGAAAACGTCTCGCCACAAAAGAAGAAAGAAAAGACGACGGTCGAGAGACGGGCGACCAAATAACATCAGAATTAAACTTTAAAAGACGTCGACAGGATGTATGAAATGTGCTCTATAGATACATTTTGATTGACTGATTGATCGATTGATTGATCTAAAATGAGGCTGCACAGGGTTTAAAAGTAAAAGGTTAGTAGAACACTAAAGCATTATCTGGTACATATGGACTTCCTTGGTGCGCATTTCATATTTATTAAATATGTAGTAATATATTTCCTGCTTGGTAACACACAGACAACATGATCCTGATACGAGAGATGAAACAGCCGTGATGCTGAAGAGACGTCTGGTGCTCGGTGGGAGAGGAGAACGGTGCACAAATACAACGTAAGGGAAATAAAATGAATGTTGCAAGGATGATATTCCCCTGATGCCAGTGAACGCACCTCAGTGGATCGTACTACGCTGCACCTGAAGACGTACTGTGTTACATCAGGGCTCAAACATGTGAACCTGCACATGAAAAAGAATCATGTGCTGCACCAACTTCACATTTGGTGGCAAATGGCAGCAAGAAGTGAAAGTTTGAAGGACTTCATTACCCAGAAATCCTCACGGTGGCTATCGCTGCTAATGCTAACTACCCAGTTCTTCTCCTATTAAAACGTAAAACGCATCACTTCCTGTCTGCGGAGGGTTTCTCCCGGTAAAGACCTACCTGACACCGGGTGTTGAGAGCAGCAGATGGTAGTTAGTGGTAGTGGAGGTTGATCATATATATCAATATATATGATAGAGAAACAAAACAGACGTTTATGTGGATGTGAAGTCTCAGATTACATCCTCGTGTTTCATGTTCAGAAGAAAAACGTGTGACAGACGTCTGAATTATGGATGTTGCAGTTGACCACAAGGTCTAACTTTTCTAGGCCAAGCGTCAGAAACACCACGCTCTCTGTGGGCCTGAACGCCCCCCCCCCTCCTTGGTTCTTTACCTCGCGTGCTGCTGGGTAAATACCTCAGCACCTGCATGTTGCAGCGCCTCGGCCCAGCCGTGGCAGATGGTGCTCGCCCTTCACTGAGCACACACTCCGGCACCTGGGACGTCGGGGAAATCCTTCCGTGCTCTCGCCACTCTGTCATAGCGCACATGCACATGTGAACACAGATGCATGGGCATGTGTGCAGGCATGCGCGTACACACGTACACACACACACACACACACACACACACACACTTGCAACCACGAGTGGGAGCGGTACAAGCATAAGGAAAGACACAAAGACACGAAAGCTTACACAAACACAACGACGTGTTGACGCTGTTCGCTGCAGCATGCATAACGGAAAAGACACACACACACACACACACACACACACACACAATGCATCAACTGAATCAATTCAATTATATTGTCATTTAATCGATTGACACAAACATCATTTTTTAAATTCTTTATTATCTTAGTTGTAGGTATCATGATGGTACCTGACCAGGGAGCAGCTCTGTCCCTGTCAAACTAATACAATTCAATTAAGACATAGTTCAACATCTCACACACACACACACACACACACACACACCAACACGCCATAAGTAAGCTGCACCAGAAAGCCGTTGTTGTCCCGTCACAGAGAATCATCCAGTAAACCAGCAGCGCCGCTCAGATCGGTCCTGACGGGGGCGGAGCTACCCGGCCGGCTACGACCGCGGGCGAGGCGTGCCGAGAAACCGAAACGCCTCGTGGCTAACCGCCGCTGATTTAATTAAAGAAGCCTTCTGTGCTCGCAGCGCGCCGCAAACAAACGCTAACGATGAAATTAATGGCCGCCGTTTGCCACGCTGAGCGCCGCACCGGCGACACGTCTGACGAGTCTCCCTGAGCCGAACTTCACTTCTCATACTGAGTGTCAGACTGAGCAGCCGCAAACGCCTTTTGTTTTTAGCGTTAATGAACTAATGTGACGTATCGTTTCAGACTGTTGACATGGGTTTAATATGGTGGGTGTAGATAGCTGTTGTCAAGAGGGGTAGTGGAGAGGAAGCTCTGGGGCGTCCTCCATCACAGCTTCCAGAGGGTTTCAGAGTTTAGTGCTACAGTAAAATAAGATTAAATTGGTAGATCATTTCAGTCAAAGCCTTCGTACATTGACAACATATGAAACAAAATATTCCTGTGACCCCAGAATTATTACTAGTGATAGAGACGTACGAGGTGATGCAGTGAGGAAGTTCAGCCAACATGCAAACAAACTGAAGGAAAGGATTTGGTCTGCAAGCAACAACGGTGACGTCCTGAGACAGACAACTTTAACATCGCGACACAGTCAGGAAAGGAAAGCAACATTTCACCCACACTTTCATTATTTTAGCAGCCGGTAGGAGAGAAAGGTGAGTTTGTCTGTGAAGCACATTTCATCCAGCAAGGCGATCCGAAGAGGTTTAAAAACAAGAAGAAATATAGAAGAAGGTGCAGAAAAAACATGAAAATAAATAAAATGATAGAGGATTAAAAAGCATTAAAGTTGCAGTGTCAAAAAATAATAAAAGTGAAATTATCTGCTGAAACCCAAATTCATGAAACACATATTTCCTAACATGAAGATCTAAAATGAAGAGGCCAAAATGAGCTGGTGCTGCTGCTAATGTCCGTCCATCCAAACAGACACCTGCCTTCCCCCTCGGAGCTGTCGGAGGAATCTGCAGACCGAGTGGCGGAGAAGTTCACTTTGACTCCGGTTCCGTTTTGTTCAACCTTTAGGGACATTAATGAAACTTCCACAATGTTTATTCAGGAACTCAAATGAATCCGAGGCCGTAAATCACGCCCCCGCGCATCGAGCCCCGGGACACCGTCAAGGGAACCGGACGATAAATCATCCAAAGAAAAGGTAATGTGGCCTCACCTCAAAGTTTAATCGCCGCGCGAAGAATCACTCTCCCTCCGCCGCCGCCGGGCCGGGACGCTCTGAGGTCCGGACCTTCACTCCTGTCCCACATCCATCACGTCTGGGCGTTTTTAATTTTCTGACCGTAGATCTCTCCGCTGCTCAGGATATTACGGGTCAAGTTATTTTCTGACGTTAGCGTGGCGCTCACCGAAGCAGCTGTTTCACACGGAGCTCGCCGTCGCTGAAGACAACAGGAGTGAGACGTCACTTTACTTGGCTTACAGCAACTTGAAGCAGAACTCCCAACATTTTGGACCTGGACTCTATTTTCATTTTGGACCCGGACTCTATTTTCATTTTGGACCCGGACTCTATTTTCATTTTTGACCTGGACTCTATTTTCATTTTGGACCCGGACTCTATTTTCATTTTGGACCCGGACTCTATTTTCATTTTGGACCCGGACTCTATTTTCATTTTTGACCTGGACTCTATTTTCATTTTGGA
Organism: Hoplostethus mediterraneus; assembly: GCA_034670385.1. NCBI lineage: Eukaryota > Metazoa > Chordata > Actinopteri > Trachichthyiformes > Trachichthyidae > Hoplostethus > Hoplostethus mediterraneus. Next base: position 1,389,079 of record JAXDDW010000103.1, read on the forward strand.
CCCGGACTCTATTTTCATTTTGGACCCGGACTCTATTTTCATTTTGGACCTGGACTCTATTTTCATTTTGGACCTGGACTCTATTTTCACTTTTGACCTGGACTCTATTTTCATTTTGGACCTGGACTCTATTTTCATTTTTGACCTTGACTCTATTTTCATTTTGGACCTGGACTCTATTTTCATTTTGGACCCGGACTCTATTTTCATTTTGGACCTGGACTTACTTTTCACCTGACTTGAACTTTTCACATCTGAAGTATAACAACTTGACTTCTATAGCTCTTACAACAGAGAGAAACAGCCGAGAAACAGGAATAGAGACATAAAATATGAACATAAAATAGATGATAATAAATACAAAGAACAAAAATAAATATTAAAATATAAAAATATAAAGACGTTTGACACAGAATTGTAGCTCAGACAGTAAAAGAGTAAGAAGTGATTTCAAGTTGGACAGGGAGGTTAGAGGACACAAGGTTAGATAAGAGATTACATAAAAGCATGTTTAAAACAATGCGTCTTTAAAAGAGATCCACCAGAGACCGACCAGCCGGACCTCCTCGGTCCCTCCAGAGTTCAGGGGCCCTGAAAGCTCCACCCCCCCTCAGTCTTTACTTCAGCCTGAGGAGCGACCAGCTGTCACATGTGACTTCGGATTACAACAAAAAATATGCTTTGAATTCACATCGGTATTTTTATCTTGCTGTGGCTCTCCAACGCCGTCCTGACAGACCAACGGACTGGAGGCTCAACGCAGTGATCATTACTCGACCTGCAAGGAGACACGTCGGTAGAAAGAAGTAAATGATCTAAAGCCTTTCTGGTTTTGATGCTTCCTGCCTCAGACACCTCTCATAGTCATACACTGTTCCACCATCACACTCATTCTGCCTGCAGCAGAGTTATACACATTTATTTGGATTTATTTCTAAATGATTTGATTTCCTGGTTCTGTTCTCCTCTGTGTTGAGGTTTTATGTCATCTGGTTCCTGTTCCTGTGTCTCTTTTCCCTCTTTTTCCTTCAGGATGTTTCTTTGTCTCTCTCTCTTTACTGTATCCCTCCTCTTCGTCTCTCTCTCTTTATTGTCTCCCTCCTCTTCGTCTCCTCGGCGGACAGGCTGTGGGTTTAAACTCAATATTAAAACATGATCCTCATTGACTTCTGATCTTCTGGAAGCTTCTCATTTAAACAGTCCCAAGTCTGTTCTGTGGATTGGATTAAACGGTTCCCCCTGCATCCAATCACGGCGGTTCTCCGAAGCTTATATTTTTTTGAGGGGAACTCCATGTGTTTTGGAAGGCGCCGTCATTTCAGTCGATCCAACTTGGTTTGTGTGTGAAGAGAGAACAGACTGTCCAGAGTTTGGTTACTATTTATTTAACATGCATCCAGAACCACGTGTCCTCCTGCAGTGGATTTGGTTGGCAGGGAGTTCCTGTGGTTTCAGAGACTGTGTTGTAACTGAGAGGTCGCTGGTTCGATACCCTGCACCAGCCAGCGTATGTCTATCAAGGCTGTGTTGTTTTTAAAGTGTCCCCGAGCAAAACATTGAACCTCTAAATAAAACAACCACGATTTATGATTTTATTATGAGGATTAATTCATACTTTCTGTTAGTTACATCAATTTAATACTCAGTAAAATGTGTAGTATGAATTTATATCATTAAAACATGTCAGCCTAAAAGGAGAAGCTTTATTATGAAGGTACAAGAAGAGATCTCATATTTCTACATGATGTCTAAATGATCTTTTTAAACTAAACGTTTAACGTTTCCTCGTTGCTTCTCAGGGGTTTTTGGGAGAAACATTTCAGATGAATGTGATCAAAACTGAGATCTCCTCTGTTTCGCAGGAGATGAAGAAAATATTTTTCCTCTGGGAAAGCAAACTGAGTGAAGGTGGGTTTCCCCTCCACTACATCCCTGGTGTCACCTCACTGCCTACAATGTTGAAACTGAAACTGAAATGTGCAGTGATCGTGAAGGAATCCATTCTGCACCATTTTGCCTCCCCAATCAAGTTAACCTAACAACTTATTTCGAGGGACACCGGATATTTCGTCCCAAACTGGCTGCAGATGGGAGCCGGGGACATCGAGTGACAACAAAGGATAGCATGACAAGCATTAGGTTAGTGGATAACATGATCAAGTCCATGTTTAGCAGACTGTGTTGCACTGTTAGCTTCACACGTACAGTTAGCGTTAGCGCTGTGCACATGACTCACCGCTCACAATGACAGATTAAGTGTAAATGTTTGCAGGATTGGATCACGGTGCTTCATCTCGACATCCCCTGACTGCACACCCGGCAGATTAACCCAAGACGAAGACATCTGTCCCGATGCCCCTGGCGGTGCAGTTTGGGGGCCCCCAGATTAAAACCCCCAAGCGATTGACCCATAAGTAAAGTGATGTTGGAGCTGATAATCTGGTGGCCTAGTGGTAACTGAAACCCACTTTAACGGATTTTGACTGTCAGCAGACAATAGGAAGGATCATTTTAACAGGGCCCCACGCTGAGCAGGTCAGGGGTGGGGGGGTAAATGAAGAGAATAAGGGAGGGGGGGGGGGGGGGGGGGTCAAGAGGACACCAATATTCACCAGTTTGAATATATGTACGGGTCCTGTTGTGTTTTTACTACCTCAATTACACTGAACACAACTAAACACAGTGAGCGCCTCTCACTTCGAAGCGTCTTCAGCGCTCTCCCAGGCTCCTCCATTGTTCCGACACAGCGAAGCAGAAAGATGCGCGGGGGATCCAGGCGGTTTCATTACGCCGAGTCAAGCTGCTTCAGTTCAGGATCCAGGCCTTTGTGCTGCTTGCCCAGCACTGAGAACTGGAAACATGGCACAAACAACATTATGTGTTATAGCAACTTCGCGCCGGGCCTTGTGATATGTCCATCTGCCGTGACTAGTGTTGCAGATCGCGCTGATGTCCCCGCCTCCCCTATGTTCCCGAGTCTCTTCTCACTGTGGCGCTCCAGGTTGCAGGGCCGCTCAGACACAGTCGCCGTAGAGCAGAATACTTTTATTCTGAAAGACGTTCTCGATTGTTTGCTTTTGTTTCAATGTAGATGTTTTCTCCAGTGTGCTTCATGGCTACTAGCATGATGATGTCATTACAACATATTGTGTTGTCTAGTCAAACCTGCATATACAAATGCATGCATGCATGTTAAAGCATGCAGTTACACATGCAGCTATTGTAAAAGAACCACTTTTAGCACATGCTGGCTTTAAGACTGCACCACCGCTGAAGATTTGTTTAAAAATGTGTTAATTTTTGACCTGGACTCTATTTTCACTTTTCACCTGGACTCTATTTTCCTGTTATTTCCCATCATGCCGATCGATTCTGACCAAAATGTCTCCAGTTGCTTCACTACCTTTACAAAAAAGTCACATGTGAAAATATCGATGTGAGCTTTTGTTGGTTTTCAATATTAAGACTGCTTTAAGACTGCTCCACCTCCGAAGATTTGTTTAAATAAAATCAGTTTTTCTGTCTTTCAGCCGTCAGACGTTAGAAGGAATCATCAGGAGGTTTCAAAATACAACTCGACTCTACTGGATCATGTTCAAGAAAGATTTCTCTGCAGTGTTGCTGCAGGACAGAAGCAGGAAGGGCCGTTCCTGCTTGAGCCAAGCGACCAGAATGCACTGCCCAACACCAAGTCATGAAAACGTGTCCCGCCTCCCAAGCTGCTGTCAGATACACGAGGACGCATCCTCCAGTCTGGTCCGTCTGATCTCATCTCACGTTGTTCCTCGAGATTACAACACCGAAGCCTAACCAGAACATATTGACGCACTTTAAAAGAGGTGCCCGTCCCTCCGTCCTCCGTGGTCACCGACAAAACGCCTCCTCAAAGATACGAGGCGATGCTAAACTCATATCATCCATTTGCCAGAGAAGGTATTTCGGGGTGGGGGGGCGGTGGCGCTGCGTGACTGAGCGAATGGGTTTTTCCGGGTCGAGTCGCAGCGTCTTACAAGATAAGCTCATATTGAGACATATTGAAAAAAGGCTCAAGGAAACATTTTCATCTTGTAGATTATTCTCCGGGGGAGTAGACAGATGTTTGGCCCATGATATTTTGAAATATAAATAAACAGACAAACACATGGCATTGTGTGTAATGGGGCTGAGGGGGGAGGGTGATTTTCCTGAAGGGCCTCCAGCTATCTGGGAAAAGCTGATTATGCTAAAGTAGGGAGGTTCAACTAGACAAGTTCATGTCTGTATTAATCAAGCCAGAATAAACTGACGCAGGGTCTGCTGATAACTTGGAGCGTAATCTGATAAGGTGTCTTAAGGGGGAAGCGTTATCTACGGCGGCATATGGTGAGGAGAGCAGTACAGGACGCTTTGGCTGCATGGAGAGCAGTAAACACACTGGTCCTGTTTCATGCTGTTAGGAGGGGTACCTGCTCTGCACTGTACACCTGCATCTATCCCACATCAACACTGCAGGCCGTTCTCTTGGATGTTACACAGCAGAACCAAGGAGTATTATTAACAAGAACTGGCTACCAGAGGCCTTCCTGGTACCTTCTGACGGCTGAAACGAGACATCTTGAGGATGGAGCCAGAGAGCAGCGCTGCAGTAAGATGCAGTAAACTGGCTGCATCAGCATCAGCACCACGCTCACTCTCCACCCGTTAGATTGAATGGTGCCTATAGAGAACTGACAAGGAATACAGCTAGCTTCTGGGATGTTGTCTCCAGTGCATCACTGGTTCTGGTTATCCAAGCTAACACTTTAGTTGAGTGATGGTGATGGTGTTTTTTATTATATGGCCTTTAATTTCATACATTTTAAAATGAATGTGTCATTAACTTATTGTAGGTGATGTCAGGTTTAGTTTAGTTTTGAACTATTTCTGGTGAACTACCACGTACTCAGTGATTCCTAGCTGTACACAGTCTCCCATCACCAACCAAACTAGTTCCTGCTAGTTCAAAACAGTATTATGACATTTTAGATTTTTTAAACTAATCTCAGACTAACCTACCAGATTTAGTCACATATCATTTCAAATTACTCACCACTTAGCGTTAGAGCTGCTACAAATTGTTTTTCTCACTTTTGAGATAATACTAGTAGCCTACTACCACTCAACATAGTGTATGCTAAAGTGTTAGCATGGAGCCTACCATCACTCAACACAGTGTGTGCTAAAGTGTTAGCATGGAGCCTACCATCACTCAACACAGTGTGTGCTAAAGTGTTAGCATGGAGCACCAGAGCCAACAATCAACCAGAGAAAGTATAAGAGAATTCAATTTGGGCAACTATGGTGAATCTGTGGTGTCTCAATTAGTGTTGGAGGGACGGCAGCTTTAACCAACACAGTATTATCACAATACTTGATACACACTGTTAATACACATTATGGATTAGAGTGGTACCAGTTCTGTCTCTATAGGGGAAAATGCGCCCCCCCCCATCAGACCATTACCACCGCAGTCCTCCCCTCCTCAACTTTGACTCCATTGTATCTCCAATGTCATCAACGGATGAAGCTCATTTCTGCTTTATGCCGGAGTAAGAGAGGAGAGAGGCACATTTCATTCGGCGCTGTAATGACATAAACATCAATCTGTCTGAACTGCTGCTTAAATGACTGTGTAACCTTTACAGCTCTGTTAAAGAAAGATGGATAATTTCTACATAAAAACAGAGAAGCCGCGGCAGTAAAAGGAGTCTGGCTGATGCACTTTCACTTTACTGGACTTGCGGTGTCTTTTATGCCCAGTCAGAAAGGCGCGCCCCGGGAGTCACTTTGTAAAAGACTCACTGATATTTCCTACTTTTATAAAGCACATTAAGATATTCACTGAATTTTAACGGATTTAAAAATTGCTGGGAACAACAACAGATTGAGAGTCATAAAAAGTGGGATAAAGCCTTTATTACCCACTGACATTCCCCACATAATGGAAATATTTTACAATGCCTCCCATTTATGGACCTCTACCCACCATAAATTATATTACGCAAGAAACATCATCATCACCGGTGGCATTAACTACCTTATATTAAACAGGTTCCCTGAAACCGAGGGAGGAATAGACTTCCTGTATGTAGCCTGGAACAAAAATCCAATCTGCCACCATGTTTAATGCCACATTTTTTTATTATCTCGCGAGCATATGTTGGAACGGCTACAGATGATGAAGCTAGCTGCTGGGCAAAGTGATCATCAGTGCCCCGCCCCCCACCACCACCCCCGCTCCCTTAATAACAAGATCCGGCAAATTGTTTGTGACCTTTGTCAAGGGCTTGTTGGAAACACAGAGGCTAGCAGCAGCGAGCGCTAGCCTGCGGCATGTGTGAATATGCAACGCTCTCCCAGTTGTTGTTTTTTTGCAAGGTTTCAACATGAAAACGTGAAATTGTTTGGAAACCTTTTGCCTCCCAGGGCCGTCACAGGGAGAAGCATCCACATAGAGCTGAGGTCTGCAAGAATGTTTTGATGCCGCTTCCTTACTTGAGCATATGCAACATCGTGGGTTTGGAGCGGTGGCCTGGTGGCGGAGCTGCAGCCGGGCCACGGGGAGGACGGCCGGTCAGGGACAGCAGCTGTGCAGATAAAACACAAGGTAAGCACAAAGTTCCAACTAATGCCTTTTTTTTCTTCTTTGTTGGTTTTACCTCAGATTGTGCATGGCGGGTGTATCCGTCTTGGAGAAAGTCGTCCATGCTCGCTGCACTAGGAATGACACCGCATGACTTCATGGGTCAGAGAGGAATGTACGAGGTTAAACATGCAGTAGCCAAGGAGGAAGCTTCATGGGGAGACCAGGAGAAAAGGCAGCAGCTTGTGGAGGAAGACGACGCAAGGAGGGGGGGCAGGTGGTGGTTGTGAGTAGGGGCGAGGGGGGGTGGTGGGGGGGCTGAGCTCCAAGGGGTATGCCGGTGCATCTGCCCGCGGCGATGGTATTGACAGACATATTTCCCACAGCTCCGTGTCACGGCGGGATCATCGCACATGATTACGGGGGGGATCAGCATGATCGGCTGTCGCTGATTTCTCTGACATCTGTCGGTGAGGTGATACAAGCTGTGGCAAGGATCGCCCCGGACACGAAGTCTTCAGCAGCTTCTGAAGGATCCTGGTACTCGGAGCTAGACTGGCTCTCCTTCAGCGCTTTACCTTCCAAAGGAAATGAGGAGGAACTTCTCCATCTGCTCGCTGAGGAGATCTTCTCCTCAGAGCATGTTCAGGTTCTCCTGGAGGTAAAAGGCAGTAGCTCAGCTGAAACCTGAAATCAATGAATTACCCCAAACCTCTGTGTTTGGTGAGACATTGAAACCACTGGTGCCCTCAATGCATTTATAGGTCATTTGTAAGGTGAATTCATCACTTCCTGGTTTAGGTTTTTGCACCTAAACTTCAAAATGTCCTCTATAAACTCGACTTCTGCCTCCATATTTCAAAGTCAGTAATTTGCGCTGGAATTTTTACTTGACAAGATTTGCATGGGGCATCACCTGTTAAAACACACCAGAGAGAGAGATTCAGAACAGGGAAAGTAGTTTACACATAATCCACTGATTGAGCGTCCTTTCACTAAAACCAATATCAGCTCCACAAGATGGATTATTCACCCCAGGGTCAGTAATTGCGCGGTTCATAACAGTGAGGTTCGGATTAAGGACTTCATTTTGAGCAGAGCACAGCTTGTGTACTATTACCTTTAAGTCCGGCCCAAGAGATGAAAATCATTCCTCAATATGGAGCGCCGGACCGAAACTCATCTGAGCTAAATCCCCTCTTCATTTCATCTTCGAGATTCGAGGGGAATTCTTAAACATATGGGCTGAATGTTCGGTAGCGGCTGGGCGGCGAGTCATCTGGGGCCGCTCGCCGTTTTCATGATGAATGTCAGAGTCACGCTGCCAGGAAGTCCCTGTTCCCTCAGAGGCTTCCTATTGGACCGCTCCAAGGAACACAGAGGTAAATAGTTCTGACCACGCTGCCGGTCCTCAACGTTGAGGTTGAAGAGACCTTAGATTTAGAACATTCAGAGAAATACCTCAAAATAGTAGTAATACCTAGTAGTAGTAGTAATTATAGTAGTAGTAGTAATAATAATAATAATAGTAGTAGTAGGAGTAATAATAATAGTAATAATAGTAATAGTAGTAGTAATAATAGTAATAATAGTAGTAATAATAATAGTAGTAATAGTAGTAGTAATAGTAATAATAGTAATAGTAGTAGTAGTAGTAATAATAATAGTAATAATAGTAGTAGTAATAATAGTAATAGTAGTAATAATAATAGTAGTAGTAGTAATAATAGTAAAAATAGTAATAATAGTAGTAGTAGTAATAATAGTAATAATAGTAATATTAGCAGTAATAATAATAGTAGTAGTAGTAGTAGTAGTAGTAGTAGTAGTAATAATAATAATAGTAGTAGTAATAATAGTAATAGCAATAATAGTAATAGTAGTAGTAATAGTAGTAGTAGTAGTAGTAGTAATAGTAGTAGTAGTAGTAGTAGTAATAGTAGTAGTAGTAGTAATAGTAGTAATAATAGTAGTAATAGTAGTAATAGTAATAATAGTAATAGTAGTAGTAATAATAGTAGTAGTAATAATAGTAGTAGTAATAATAGTAGCAGTAGTAGTAATAATAGTTGCAGTAGTAATAATAGTAATAGTAATAGTAGTAGTAATAGTAATAGTAATAGTAGTAATAATAGTAGCAGTAGTAGTAGTAGTAGTAGTAATAGTAGTAGTAGTAGTAATAGTAGTAGTAATAGTAGTATTAGTAATAATAGTAATAGTAGTAATAATAATAGTAGTAGTAGTAGTAATAGTAGTAATAGTAATAGTAGCAGTAATAATAATAGTAGTAATAGTAGTAGTAGTAGTAGTAGTAGTAGTAATAGTAATAATAGTAATAGTAGTAGTATTAGTAGTAATAATAATAATAGTAGTAGTAATAATAGTAATAGCAATAATAGTAATAGTAGTAGTAATAGTAGTAGTAGTAGTAGTAGTAATAGTAGTAGTAATAGTAGTAATAATAGTAATAGTAGTAATAATAGTAGTAATAGTAGTAATAGTAATAATAGTAATAGTAGTAGTAATAAATAGTAGTAGTAATAATAGTAGCAGTAGTAGTAATAATAGTTGCAGTAGTAATAATAGTAATTAGTAATAGTAGTAGTATAGTAGTAGTCATAATAATAGTAATAGTAGTATTAGTAGTCATAATAATAGTAGTAGTAATAATAATAGTAATAGTAGTAGCAATAATAGTAATAGTAGTAGTAATAGTAGTAGTAGTAGTAGTAATAGTAGTAGTAGTAGTAGTAGTAGTAATAGTAGTATTAGTAATAATAGTAGTAATAATAGTAACAGTAGTAATAGTAATAATAGTAATAGTAGTAGTAGTAATAATAATAGTAGTAGTAATAATAGTAGCAGTAGTAGTAATAATAGTAATAGTAGTAGTAATAGTAGTAATAACAGTAAAAGTAGTAGTAGTAGTAGCAGTAGTAGTAATAGTAGTAGTAATAGTAATAGTAGTAGTAGTAATAGTAGTAGTAGTAATAGTAGTAGCAGTAGTAATAGTAGTAGTAATAGTATTAGTAGTAATAGTAGTAGTAGTAGTAGTAATAGTAGTAGTAGTAATAGTAGTAGCAGTAGTAATAGTAGTAGTAATAGTATTAGTAGTAATAGTAGTAGTAGTAGTATTAGTAGCAGTAGTAATAGTAGTAGTAGTAGTAGTAATAGTAATAGTAGTAGTAGTAATAGTAGTAGTAGTAATAGTAGTAGTAGTAGTAGTAATAGTAGTAGTAGTAGTAGTATTAGTAGTAATAGTAGTAGTAGTAGTAGTAGTAGTAATAGTAGTAGAGTCCAGCTGTCTAGATGTTCAGTGGTTTCAGCCTCTCCATGTGATGCCACGTTTCAACAATACAGACTCAACCAGCTACACGGTTACACCACCGAAGAAGACAGTACAATCACAGACAGCAGTACTCCTTGAAGAGAAATCAAAGTAGTACTAGGTGTAGCAGATTCTCCACGGTGGTGAAGCTGGTCTGTGTTTACGGCGTGTCTGGCCAGTCATCTAGGTGAGTAATGTCGCCCTGCTCCACCACCAGAAGTGTTTATGACAGATTAGAGGCCAGCATCCAACTGCATTTTCATTCCAGTTAGTTTTGTTTTAATGCATGTGTGAATCAATTAATGCTGTCGTAAAAGGCCGCCATAAACTGGTGCTGCAGTTAATGAGTCCGGCATCACCACATCATTACACCAGCTGGCATAATGGAGCATGTGTTGTTTGTCATAATATATGCTGCCACGCTTAACCGGCATAAATTGTTTGGATTGGTAAGTTTTGTTTTTAGTTTGATGACAAAGAGGAAAGCCTTCTGCACCGATGCAATACCAGCAGGTATGTAGTACACCCTGGACCTGATGGGGCTCAGAGTTACTCTCTCATCCAGGGGAGCCAATGAGCACCTTGGGGTGTCTTGGTGGACAGCAGAGATCCGTTCATGAAGGGGATCTTCAAGCAACCTTCTGGGGTTCTGCTATGGTGGCGATCTGAAGAACCCCTACAGGTTTCTTCTTTACTTCAGGCAGAGGTGTATGGTCCTGGATGTCTCAACGTCCTGGCCTCGATACAACAATCACTCCAGCGCTAAGAGCAACGTTAGGAGACTGTTCTGGATCTGTACCGTTTTGTTGAGTGGAAAAGTTGACTCACACTTAAAGACAAGGAAAACAGGGACTTGAAAACAAACGTCACACGGACTCACAAGCAGCTGGTTGAGTTTTGGTGACCCGTCGTCCTGCCAGGTTAGGGGCGGAGTCAAAACAAATCTCGTTCCTTGTGACATGACTTGACGCATGACAGACGTGTCTTCGCCGTTTGCTTTCCAGCTCAGAACGCATGGAGAAACAGCTGAATATTAACATGCCTTATACCCATAATCCCTTGTGCTACATTCTCTGAGACGTGTTGAGGCGCCTCGGTCGGTGGTTTGGTGAATGCGGTCGCAGCGCTGCAGTTTAATGAACGGCCCCAACCATGCGGGTCGTTCTCACTGTGGGTCTCTGCAGGGCGTTTCTGATGAATGGCTCGCCGGCTCGGTCAACCTTCCCCGGATCAACGCCGGTTAAGAACACGCCCCGCTCCCTTTCCCTCATCCGGCACATCTAGTTTCCCCGTTCATCCGGTCGCAGGCCGTCCAGCACGCGCCTCCATCCATCCTGTGGTAAGCAGTCTGCAGCACAGCGAGGGGGAGGAGCCCGGCCCGTCTCAAGGTCACCGGGCCCTTCACCAGCGCGGCATGATGGGTAGCTCTCGCCCGCGCCAGCCGGCCAGGATACGCTTAGGTTTGCCTGGCCGGCGTTACCTTGACAGAAAGGAGGGGGGAGGGCACCGGGGCCCCCCCGCCGCTCGGTAACTGGTACCAAATGGTGCCTCCCCTCTGGGGTCCTGACCCGTGAGCAGGCGGAGTCCCAGGACGCCTCATAGCTGGGCTGGAGGATGGGCAGACAGCTGTCTTCTGTCAGTGGGCCTCGAAGATCATCTACACACACACACACACACACACACACACACACACACACACACACACACACACACACACACACACACCTTCAGCAGGGGGAGAGTTTGGAGGTATTTGGCCCTTATGTTACACAAACTGGAGAAGTTTATCTGACATCATGGCTCCGTTCACACTGCAGCTGAAAGGTCCCAATTCAATTTTTTACCAACATTTACCAAAAATCGGATGTTTTCTAATCTGTGTGAAAAGCAAAAGGACATAATCTGAAACATTGTGTTCTCATACAATGTGAAAAACATATGCACCCTTGATCGGTACGGGACTCCTCATGGCCAGTCGGAACCTTTGGTGACGGTTAAAGTTACAGGTCTGTTTCAGGTTTTGGTGAAAATGTTTTGGTGAAAATCTTCACTCACAGCAGAAAACTTCTTTGCCTGAATCAGAAATTGAACCCGGGTCATCGGAGGATGAAGGTAAAAGTCTCCGCCCCCCGACCTCGACACCATGACTGACCGCCGTGCCGTTTCAGCATCAAACTACTTCCTGTTTCCGTCACGTGAGCCCCGCCTCCTGTTTCACGTGATTCGAACAATATCCTGTGAAAATACGACGCTACATCGCAGTGTGAATGAAGCCAGGATGTGGAGCGACTGATGCAGGGAGCTGGACTGGGGATTCATCGTGTTTCTGCTCAGTGACTTCCCCTGGATAAATAAAGGTTAAAAATGTAATAATCATATTGAGCAGTCTGAGTCAGTAATCTCAGTAAATCTGAACAATGAAAATGATGCAAATGAGGATGATTACACGCTGATCAATCTCCAATCTCGTTTTATTCTCCCGCCGTGATTCGTTTTAAAGAAATTAAGAGATAATATAAAAAAAACAACAACAACCCTGGTGTGCCTCTGCAGCCTGGAGGCTCCGAGGAGCGTTGGTGTATTATATTGTTATATGATCTTGATGGGGAGAAGCTGCATATTCATGTGTATATTCTAGCATGACAGATGTTTGATTTTGGCCGTAAAAGTAATTAATAAGAGAGTGGAGGGAGAGGCAGATTGCTGGAAGATTATTTATGTAGAGTCCTCACCGAGCACGTTGGGTTCAGGGGGGGTTCTCTGGGTGTGTGTGTGTGTGTGTGTGTGTGTGGTATCAGCCCTCGCTCATGCCCCAACCTCACCTGCTCCCATGGCCACAGCTGTTAGCCTCGTCGCTAACCGTCGTCAGCTCACAGCATTTGTTTTAATGTCCCCGTCCACCCAAGATGACCGAAAACCACACACACACACACACACACACACACACACACACACACACACACACACACACACACACACACACACACACACACACAGCAGCAGCAACAACGAGCACCTGTGTTTGTCTTTGGGTTCTGCAGCAACACAGAGCTTGACGATTTAATAACGGAAGAAAATGAAAACATCCTGTTCTGATGGATCCGGAGGGGAGGCGAGCACACCTGCACCTGCTTACCTGGAGGAGGGAGGATGATCATCTTAGACAGATGTTGGCGACTGCCTGGCAGAGTGGTGGGAGGGGTGTGTGTTTAGGGGGGGGTGGGGGCGGGGGGTTCAGGGTGTGATCCCTCCTACAACTCATTTTCTTTGGTCTGGTTTGTTGCATTTTTGTATTTGATTTGTTCCCATTGAATCAAATGTGATTCAGGTCCCTGTAGCTTTATGTGACATGATGGACTTTTCTCTTCCTTCTCTGGTGTTCATACCAGAACACACCTGTCTCCTTATACCCATAAACCCTTGCGGTCATTTCTTGTAGTTGGCTCTGATTAAGTGGTCATGCCCACCGAACCGCTCCATGTTATTGCAACTAAAGGAGGTAGCGCTTGAATAAACCGATCAGAACATGCCATGTGAACGCACCATCCTTCTCTCTGTGTCTCTCAGTCATAGGTCATTCAAATGTAACTGTCCCTACTCCTAGTAACAGTAATGTACTTCTGTTCTTGAAGCGCTGCGAGGCCAAAAGAAGAAAACAAACATGGCGTCGTGCTGCAGCGACGCAGAGGAAGACGAACCGAGGAGGAAATAATCAGATACGGCCCAGTGTTTTGCAACAGCAGGGATGGGACAATTTATGCCTCAATCTAGGCACAAACTTCTGCTATTCTTTTTTTTTTTTCTTTTTTATTACCGAGCTGTACGGCTTCAGAAGATAATAATGAACCGTAATGGATGCCAAACAGTGAGGACAGGGGGGGAATGTAATTTCCTCAATGAGGACATAAATCTCACATGGAGGCTTTTACTGGAAAGTCTTGTGGATATTCAAATCTGCTGCTTTGATTGAAGTAATCACAGTGCATCACAGGCCTTGTAACTCGACAGAAGGTTAGCGCAGGTGATCTGCCACGATGTGATCTTGTTTATCGGAGGAAAATTGCAGGCCAGGAAACTCTCTGGGGTCTTATTAGTCAGCCATGATTAAAAGACAAAGCTTTGGTAGCAGCGCTCAGGAACCGGGAGATTTAATCATTCTCCCCGATGTAATATCTATATATCTATATATAGATATATATATATACGTTGTTGTGACAACAATAGGGTCTGTTTCATTTAGCTGTGAAGTCGACGGGCTTACATTAATTCAGACCATAGCCATGGATTATGGGAATTAAACAGTATCTGAATTAGAACGGAGGTGCAGGAACGCATGCATGGACAGCGAGGGAGGATTAAGGTCCAGCTGATCTCTCTCTTAAGCCTCGTAGCTGCTGGGTGATGAGACCCTCTGGTGAACAGCTTTCAGGAATGGCTTCTGCAGGTGTCACCAGCAGCGTTTCACTGGAAGCTGGACCAGCGGTGCTCATCCTTCAGCTCATCGCCCCCAGAGCAGAGTCATACCTCCGACCGCTGGCTGCAGACGTAAACGTGCATGTATATTTTGGAAGTAGACAAAAACAGACATATTAAGACCTGGTACTTTCAAAACGATCATGTGACCCCCCCAAAATCATCCCATGACACCCTGAGGGGTCTCAAACCCTAGGTTGAATGCTAGAGGATGGGCTTGCAGCTGTCATCAAGAGAGTGATGTTAAAGTACAGAATCATTTTAAAGAAGAGTCAGCGTAGTCATTATTATTACCCCTTATTCTGCGTTGGAAGAACATTGTCACACTTCCAGAGGCGTTCAGGAAACCGTCAGCATCACTGCAGAAAAGCCACTGAGTTCTTGGGAGTATGAAACCTTGTTTTAGCTCAACCGCTTTGACCCTTTAAAACAAATCAATATCTATTCACCATTCACATGATTTTTATTTTATTTTCAGGCTGTTCCACTTGGTTCATCATGAGTTGACGCCTGGAGGCTGAAAGAAGAAAGCCTTTACCGCAAAGATTACACATGATCATATATCTCTAAATTAGAGATATTTTGCCACATTCCATAAGTCATCCCGCGACCCGCCAGGATAAATGGTCTGGTGACCCCTGAGGGGGTCTCAACCCCCAGCCTGAGAACCCCTAGTTCAGTTTGCTGTGTTTCTCATTTGTCAAAAGGAGAGAAAGTGATAATGGATTTCAAACTCCTAGAAGTGAAAAATGTTCTACCAAAGTAAAATGTCTCTTTAAATACTTGCTTGACCTCCTCTGGTTGTCAAATAAAACACCCAGAACCGCCAAATCAGTCCGGTAGGTACAACTCAGTCAGTTAAAAGAAATACTACAGACATAATTGTGCAGATGTGTCTGATTAATGGGTAATGCATTTGAAATTAATTACAGAGCGATAAATTAGCGCTCTTTAACACAGAGGAGGTGAATTGAATCTTACTCTTAACTTGAAGGATAAATAGATGAAATATAATGAAGAAAGAGGGAAAGTGATCATAAAGAAATACATTTGCATACTAATTGATTCTTCGGAGCGTCGTCTCAGTAGAAGTCACAGTCATCTGCATAACTTCCTGAGTTATCGTCCCACCGTCCTACTGGAACTTCTCCTTTCCCGCCATTTCAAACTTCCTGGCTGCTCAACTCCAGCGCCGTTCATCGTGCTGCTCAGCCTCAACGGGTTAAACGGCCTTTCAGTCAGTTAATTGCGTGACTTCCATCCAAGGCCTGCTGTAAATCAAATAACTACTCTCAAGGTTTCAGTCAATTCCTCCCTGTGAATATTGCAGGTATCATCTTGTAACCTAAACAAACCCGACACACAATCAGTTTCAAAGATGATGCACGCTCAAGTCTAGCGCTGCAGAGTCAGCTGTTCACACGACGGTGGGAATAGAAAAGAAAAAACTAAAAGTCACAGTTCACTCAAATGTTGCGTTGATGAAGCAGGTGCTAACCCACGCTTGGCACCGCGCCAGCGCCTCAGAGTCGAGGAACATATGGTCGCTCTGCAGCCTCGCAAACACAAACCTGTCAGCAAGACGGGAGCATGACGGAGGATCTTCACCTGAACACATACTGCACCTCACCGAGGAGATTCACCTGAACACATACTGCACCTCACCGAGGAGATTCACCTGAACACATACTGCACCTCATCAAGGAGATTCACCTGAACACATACTGCACCTCACCGAGGAGATTCACCTGAACACATACTGCACCTCACCGAGGAGATTCACCTGAACACATACTGCACCTCACCGAGGAGATTCACCTGAACACATACTGCACCTCACCGAGGAGATTCACCTGAACACATACTGCACCTCACCGAGGAGATTCACCTGAACACATACTGCACCTCACCGAGGAGATTCACCTGAACACATACTGCACCTCACCGAGGAGATTCACCTGAACACATACTGTACCTCACCGAGGAGATTCACCTGAACACATACTGCACCTCACCGAGGAGATTCACCTGAACACATACTGCACCTCACCGAGGAGATTCACCTGAACACATACTGCACCTCACCGAGGAGATTCACCTGAACACATACTGCACCTCACCGAGGAGATTCACCTGAACACATACTGCACCTCACCGAGGAGATTCACCTGAACACATACTGCACCTCACCAAGGAGATTCACCTGAACACATACTGTACCTCACCGAGGAGATTCACCTGAACACATACTGCACCTCACCAAGGAGATTCACCTGAACACATACTGCACCTCACCGAGGAGATTCACCTGAACACATACTGCACCTCACCGAGGAGATTCACCTGAACACATACTGCACCTCACCGAGGAGATTCACCTGAACACATACTGTACCTCACCGAGGATCTTCACCTGAACACATACTGCACCTCACCAAGGAGATTCACCTGAACACATACTGCACCTCACCAAGGAGATTCACCTGAACACATACTGTACCTCACCGAGGAGATTCACCTGAACACATACTGCACCTCACCGAGGAGATTCACCTGAACACATACTGCACCTCACCGAGGAGAGGAGAGGTAGCAGCGTACCTCTGTGGGCGTCGGGGGCGTCAGTATATAAATCACTGAAACATCGATTTTCATTCTGTGTCAGACGGAGATACGAGGGTTTTGTTCTTTGTTGCAAATGGTAAAAACACTTAGAAACCAGAGAAGAAGAGAAATACAAACTCAACTGTTACAGAGGTAATCTGAGTCTCCATCTCACTGTGGTGTCCTTCACTGTGGTGTTCTTCACTGTGGTGTTCTTCACTGTGGTGTTCTTCACTGTGGTGTTCCTCACTGTGGTGTTCCTCACTGTGGTGTTCCTCCTGGTTCTCACTGTGGTGTTCCTTCACTGTGGTGTTCCTCACTGTGGTGTTCTTCACTGTGGTGTTCCTTCACTGTGGTGTTCCTCACTGTGGTGTTCCTCACTGCTCTTCCCAGAGATCACCTGTCAATCAAACAGTGTGTCCAGTACTGTGACGTCTTTCTCCTTGCATTTCCTGTTGATGGAGTTTGAGTTCCTGTAGGTGGCGCTCTTTTCTTTGGTGGCTATCGCTGCTCATGCTAACTACCCAGTTCTTCTTCTGTTGAAACGTAAAACGCATCACTTCCTGTCTCCAGAGGGTTTCTCCTGGTAAAGACCTATCTGACACCGGGTGTTGAGAGCAGCAGATGGAGAAGCTTCATGATGGTTGAGGTTTATGATGTTGAGTTTTAGCATTTGGTGATGGAGAGCAGCAAAATGGAAACTGAACTGTATGAAAATGTGAAGTACAGGAAGTGAAATAGACGAGAATATCGTATGTGAATACCGTATGTCAATCTGTATCAGAGTCTGTATCTTAACTCTTTTAACTTCCAGCCATGACAGTGAGCCTGGACGCATTAAAGCAGAAAACTTTCACTAGTTGAGTTTAAATCCTCGTGTTAATTTCCAGGCCGTCTGTCCTTCATCTGCAGCAGCAGCAGCGTGCCTCTCCATCCCGGGGGGGTAAACCTCTCAGAAGCAATATGTAATTAAACTCAGAGAGCATATTCTTTAATCCTAAAGGCTATTATAGATTTATGGTCAGTGCATTGTCTGAGCTCCACAATGGCTTTTCCTCACTGCACTCCTGTGGATACCGCGAGCCCATATATGTTCTTAAATGGGTAGATAAAGGTTTTGTAACCCTTTTAAATCTGGCTTGGTAATGGGAGTGCTACACTGGCTTACTGCTCTCGTGGGGTAATACGTCGGCTTTTGTATTTGGCCTGGGATGGATAGAAAAGCTTAGAAAGGATAGTGGAAACTGTAATTATAATGCATCAACCATCATCAATGACATATTTTTGAACCCATTTCCAGTCACATTAGAAACCAAGCGTACATGTGAAATTGTAATTACGGCGTATTCATTTTTAGCTCCTGGGGGATTAAAGTATTGAGTATGTTTAATTGTAAGTGTTCTACATTTTGAAACCGCGGAGCCCTGATTAAGAGTGACCTATCCCCACGACAGGATGGATACTTAACTTAATTACTACTTTTACTTGCTTTTGTCTCATTTCCGGTCTCTTGCTCTGTGGCGAGCCGGCGGCCTCGTTCACACCAAACCAACTCTGGAGCGTTTAGTCCTCAACGAGACGCCTGAAAATGTCCTGGTCCTCTTCCAAGAGAACTGTGGGAACGTAATCCAACCAACTGCAGGAAACGACCCCAAAATGCAAAGGATTGTGGGAATAAGGAGACTAGGAAAGCCTAGCATAACAAAATGAAGGGTCTGGACTGATGCTCATGTCCAGATGTTTCTTCATGTGTTCTTAACTGGTATAAACACCAGAGAAGAGCAGACAAGTCCATCATGGTAGATCAAGTTCCAGACTGGAACCAGGTTGGTCTGGACTCTCTAACCTGGTGGGATGACAGGTTACCAAAACTCAACCAGTCAACCAGCTGCTGGTGCGGTCATGGGACTTCTGGCTGGCTTGTGATTGGTCAACATGAACCCAGAAGCTACCACTACCGACCACCTGTAGGTGTGATCTCACCCTTAAACGGCCACAAACAACCAGTTCATCTTCTGGCATCGGCATCTTCTCCCAGGAGCCTTTGTCCTTCGTCCTTCTCTGTCACAGGAGAGTCACCAGGCCCCGGCGCCTCAATGATAATGAATTCTCTCTTATTTGACTTTTTAATGGGCTTTCATCTAATTATCGTCGCGTGGTTCCTAAGATCTGTGCTGAGGAGGGACCTCGGGAGCCGGGGAACAAAAGGAGGTCAACTTCAGAGGTGTTGGCACATGGCCGGCTCCGCTCTGGTTCCCCCTCCGCCCGCCTTTTTCACCGTGATCCATTTTCCCCTTGAACATGATGTCAATATGTTGATGTGCCTTCCTTTATTAAGACACCATCCAACTGATAACAAGTCCTGCTGCGTGTTACCAACATAAATAATTAGAACAGAGACCAAGGAACGGCAGGTGGCTTTTGGCACAAAGAAATAATCATACTTGATGTGGAAAATAAAGTAAAAAGACCCATCTGTTCACGGCGGGGGGAGGCGAAAAAACACGCTAACATATTGTCACCAACATTATGAAATACACAGTTAATAATTTAGTCACGGCACATGGCTCCGGACACTTGTTTTAAATAATCTAGCAGAAGTGAGGCAGGCTCCGCTCCGAGGCTTCAAATTAACCGCAGCTTCGCCCGCTCATGCCTTGTCCACCGGCCATTTTGTCGCACGCCCTGCCAATTATTTACTCAGAAGGAAGAGAGCAATAATCATCTCTGGTAGGAGGCGAGGCGAGTCGCGGCGGCAGAAGGAGACCGTCGAACCCTGACCCCCGCTTCGATACCCAGAGCCCCAGATCCAAACCGTCCTGAGATCCAAGTGCACGACCAGCAATTAACTCAATTTGACAAAGATATACTGATTCGCTAAGAGGTCCACATCACATCGGGTTTTGATGTCATCCGTTTGAAAGCTACAGGTGCAGCTACTCCCGCTCCATCCCCAAAGGATGTTGTTGTTTTTTTTCCTGTCAGAAGTTACAAGGAACGATCTGAGACACGAGGATGAGTGGATGAAGAGGGATTCCTAGCATGGCTCTCACTGTGGTATTGGACAAAGATGTGTTGTGAACGTGTGTTTCCCATGCTGCACCTGCCTGCGCCGAGCTCAGAGGCCATTTTGGGTTTACTGAAAAATGCAAAGTACCCAAACGAAGAGGCTCTCTAGGACGGCCACTTTAGCCAATCAGAGTTCAAGAGGCTTCCTGCTGAGAGCTTCTTGACTGTGAGGAGGAAGCAACCGGCAGACGCTCGCATTGATCTAATTTCCTGGTATCCAACAGGTTCATCTGGGAGGACCGGCTGACAAATCAGATGTATTTACTTGCTTGTTTGAGATGATCAGTTTAATGTTTTCTAGTGTGTTGAATCGTCTTCAGGATAGAAATGAGCTGATTAAGGCCGCGGGGTTTCCCCGCCCAGCCAGCAGGGGCTCCACCGCAGGAGAGACTTTGAAGCACATCCGGCCTGGTTTGGCACAGCATGGATCGGTGCCCTTTGGTTTAACATGGCTATTTTAAATCATATGGGAGCCGGTTCAGGACACACATGTAACTATAGCAACAGCAGTTAACGTTTCCATTTTTTTTTTATTGTTTTGTTGCTTTCTCAATTTTTTGTTCTGTTTGTTTGAACCAGCTGGGTATTTTAAATGGTTGTAACTGAACCGTGAATATAATGGGAAAAAAATACCCAGTACAGGATGGCACACTAGAGCATGGGAAAATGTATTTGTGTGTTTGTGTAACAACATTTTTGTCAACCTCCACAGGAAGAGGTATAAACCTCTTCAGCAGAGGTCATGAACAAGTATCAAAGAATAAGGACAAATGAAACAGAATGAAACTCACAGAAATGCAGTGAAGGTGTCCTCGTGTCACCCTCGGGTGTCACTACAGCCGTCGGGCGTCAGGCCTCGAGGGAAACTGCTGCACTGAGTCACATCCGGTGGAAACTGGATCGTTACTCAGGTTCATGTGTACATGGTGCGTTGAAGTAAAGAGAAATAAAGCAGATATTTATGTTTTCTGCTGTATTGACCCACATAAAAATACTAATAATCTTTATTTATAGAGAGAGCACTTTTCAAAAACAACACAAGTGCTTAAAAAACATAAAATCTACAACAGAATCAATAAAAGCAGAAATAAAAGAACATGGCAGTCATCAAAAGGAGGTCAAAACAAACAATAAAAGGCTGTTACATAAAATCAGGTTATAAAAATGACTTAAGAGATTTAAAAGAAAGAAAGAAAGAAAGAAAGAAGCTCATATGTGGTTAAAAGGTCTGTGATGTAGCTTGGTGTCAGACGCATCCGTGCCTTAAAAGTGATCAGTAAAACTTAACGAACACAGAGAGTATAGAGCATAGGGGTTTATGGGAAATGTAGTCCTCATTATGGGACACCATGCAGGAAACACCAGAACAGGAAGCCGCTGCCTGACATGACCAGAGGAGGAAGCGCTGCTGATGAACGGTCCAGCAGCCTCGCCTCCTCTCTGCTTCAGGGGGTCGTCAGGAGCAGCTGGTCCATGTTCATGTTTCATCTCTATCCAACAGGAAACACTGAAACCTCTCAAAACCACTCCGAGAGGAACGCCACCATCTGCCCTGACCGGCCTTCACTCCCGTCGCCATTTTGAAAGGACCAACTCAGTTTGGAACAAAGAGGAGGAGGTGCAGAGCAGGTTTCTGAGAGGAGAACATCACAGTACTGGAGGTTACACCATCACTCCGAACCCACCGCGGGAGTTGACTCGCTGTAGTCTACTAGTCATGCAGACACGTTGAGAACTGACTGACCTGATAACCATTAGTAATAACGGTTCAGGGGTTCCTCAGATTGGGGGAACCCCAGAAGACTCCATTCATAAACTCTGACATGAACCTCTAATATATCAATGTCGAGTGAAAACCTCGTAACTCCATTTTTGGTGCATTTCATGTTTTAACTTAATTTGAAGGATGACATGGTCCGACCCACGGGCCTGATGAAACCCAAACCCAAACCCAAACTAATTGGACAATTGTTTTTCTTAGTTCCTGAGAGGTTGACATTTTGGAGATACAAGGTTTCCACCCGACCCCAGTGACATGTGATGCGCCGGGTTGTTAAATGAGATATTTCTGCTAATAAGGAACCCTGAGACGCCGCCGGGCTCCCTCCGGACCCGGCCCAGCCCCGGCCCTCTGTCCTGCTTCAGGACCGCAGACAATTCTGTCTTCTAGATTTGCAATTAAATATCTCGTGTCTCCCAGTCGACGAGTTAAAAGCCGATTCCTCCAAACAAGTCCTCCCGGGGGGACGGAGCCGAAAGGGCAACAGTAGTTCAACAAACTTGCGGTAAAAAAGTGAGAACGGCGACATCTGTGACATGAGACTCGCTGCTCTTGTAACTCTTTAATTCAATATTTCAGTACATCCGACTCAAGACTCTTTCCAATCATGTTTCAATTAAGGGTGACATGTTCAGGCAGGATGCTGATCTCGCCCCTAAAATGGCTGCTCCTGTATCCCTCGCGGGGGAAACATTATTCCTAATAAAACTCTTTAATAAATACTTCAGGTCCTTGGAGAGTTCCTTGAACCTGAAAGGAAACACTCCGGATCCCCAGGAGCTGAGGAGGCCATTACAGCTTGTAGTGGGAGATTTAATAGGTGTCATAATTTATCATGTAAACCCAAAAGTGTTTCTTAATTAAGTGCGCGCGTTAATGAATTTTTTAATTTGATCCCTGTAAGTACTTCGCCATGCTAATTGCAATATTCCACACATTAGTTATCGGCTGTTGCCCTTGGCTATTTGCTGTCGTGAGGAAGGGACCCCCTTTCCCCCCAGCTTAACTTCATTAACTCAATCTCAGCCAGCAGCCTAAACTATAAAGGCAGTAGAGAGAGAGTGTGTGTGTGTGTGTGTGTGTGTGTGTGTGTGTGTGTGTGTGTGTGTGTGTGTGTGTGTGTGTGAGTGAGATGTCCAGGTCAGCAACAAACAATGAACATGAATGCAGAAATTTCCTCTCAAACTCGGTGAAGGAGAGTCGAGCGCTAATTGACGATGAAGGGAGTCGACTGATCTGAATCCTTCTGTATTGATGAAATACCATCATTAGAGCCTGTTAGTAGTTTGAGCATCTGCTATCCCATAATACCAATCTGCACGGTGGATGCAAGAGACTCCGACTCGCGACAACATCTCCGCACCTCAGACTGAAGCGACACGCGATCATTAGCTAGTTAGCGTGACTGATGCGCGGCGGGCTCGGTCCTGATGATGCCTTTGTATCCGAAGACTCGCTATCACTGGTGGCAGCCTCACATTGTTCAGCGCGATTAATCTGTTTGAGAAACACAATAATGGAGTTGCCAACTGCTGCCCGCGCTAGTATTTTATTAATCAACTGCAATTAGGCAGCGCTGCTACGTCCTTAGGATGACTTTACATTCCCTCACATCCCAACACACTGAGGACGACCGGCTGCTGCTACCGGTTCTACTGGATCACTGATGGGCCTCAAACCAACGCTGGTAGGTCGGTCTCCTCCATCAGAGACCAGATCAGAGTCTAAAAGTCAATGCTGGAATTCACCTAAAGATGAAACAGTTAGCTTCCCATCCACATCGCAGTAACAACTAAGAGGTGGGGGACTTCAAGACAGCAAGGATTGGTTGCTTTTGATTAAAGCCACACAAAAATACAACAGGATGGTGACATTTTGAAACCCGTTGAAACCCGTTTTGAAGGATGTGTGTCTTGACCACAACACATTTTTTAGTTCATCCAATTGGTTTTGAAAAGGTTTGGTAAACTCAAGGGTTGCCGTAGGAGGAGGATGAGGTCTTTCTAGTTAACTCAAAACATGAAAATCACCAAAATTGGAGTTGCAAGGTTTTCAGCCGACATAATTGCTTGGTTTTATGTTGAAGAATTGTAAACGCCATGACATCACGACAAACAGAACACACACACACACACTTTTATTTAGTTTCCTAGTTTATGAGTTTTGTGTTCATCTTGGTTTTCTGCACCATTCTTCTCTCTGTTGTTTTCAGGTGTTTTCGTCTCAGGTTATTAAACCAAACTAAACCAATGCAGCGTCCAATAAATGTTTGATACTGTTAATACTCATACTGCACATAGAACCACATTATGAGGAGGTATCCGTCTAGCCTGCTCTTCCCTCCACCCACTCGCAGTGCAGTCACGGTTAAGATGGATTTGCGAAGCCTTTTAATTTCGCCAAAGCCAAAAGAACACAAGGCCATTAACACAAATGCTCTCCTCAAGCCCCGCCCCCTTTGTGTCATG
Organism: Hoplostethus mediterraneus; assembly: GCA_034670385.1. Classification (NCBI taxonomy): domain Eukaryota; kingdom Metazoa; phylum Chordata; class Actinopteri; order Trachichthyiformes; family Trachichthyidae; genus Hoplostethus; species Hoplostethus mediterraneus. The sequence continues at coordinate 1,413,402 of JAXDDW010000103.1, forward strand.
ACATTCGGGCTTAATGGAGGAACTCGGCAAAGGCAAACGCTTCCCCGTAAATGTTTCATGAAGTAATTCCACCCATATGAAGAAACTCAGAAAAAAATCTGTTGACATTATCCCGCCGATGTTGTCAGAGCATCTGCAGGAAACGTATTTAGTATTCCTGTCTTACACTCTGACATGAGCAGACGATAATCCCTCAAAGATTAAATTAAATGTAGGCTGGAGTGTTTAGTGCTGCTATTGTTTTCATTAGTGCAAAAAGGAATTGTACTCACGGTGCATGATATTAAGCTGCCAGGCCCTTGACTTCCATACCCCCCCCTTGATAAAACATAATGTCAGTCAGGGTTCATAAGCTCCAAGCAGCAGCAGGTTAGCATTACAGTTTTTAACTACACTTAGCACTCACAAAAATATGCATTTGTGGTATTAAAGTAAATCTTCTGTTGAGATAAAAGCAGAAGGTGCACTACACTAACCATGGCTGGTTAGAGCCATGAGCTCATCTTCACTCTGGGGGGGTTGGGGGGGGAGGGGGGGGGGGGCATTACATAGTGAGGATGATAATAACAACATTTTGTTCTTTATTGAAGTAATCAGATGCTTTCTACTGCGAGAGCTTTTTTGGGACGTCAACAGGTTGCAGATGTTGATTAATTATGACTTGACAGATGTTACTGCACTGAGAGAGAGAGAGAGAGAGCGAGAGAGAGAGAGAGCGAGAGAGAGAGAGAGAGAGAGAGAGCGAGAGAGAGAGAGCGAGAGAGAGAGAGAGCGAGAGAGAGAGAGAGCGAGAGAGAGAGAGAGAGAGAGAGAGAGCGAGAGAGAGAGAGAGAGAGAGCGAGAGCGAGAGAGAGCGAGAGAGAGAGAGAGAGAGAGAGCGAGAGAGAGAGAGAGCGAGCGAGAGAGAGAGGTTATTCTGTGTTGTCCAGACCAAGTCAGGTGTCTGAATGTACATCAAACACTTCTAGCATGGAAACCTCTTGGACCGCTGTATCTGTGTAGAATGTCTAGACGTTATACTGCATCATTTCCTTAAAGATTGATGCCTTATTGATGCCTTATTGATGCCTTATTGATGCTTTATTGATGCTTTATTGATGCTTTATTGATGCTTTATTGATGCTTTATTGATGCTTTATTGATCCCTGTGGGGATATCGGGCCGTTGTGGCAGCAGGTAATAACAGGATGTCTTAATGTATGAATGAAAATGTGCCAAAAACTATCCAGCATCAACAGGATGTGATAGCAGGAGCAGCAGAAAATATGTGCATAGTGAGAAAGGTGAAGAATCTGAACGTTATTTCAAAAAAACAACAGATCTGTTATATAACAGTGTGAGGAACAAGAGAGTCGTCAGGGCCGCCTGTGCTGATGTTGCAGTAAAATCAAGGACTTCCTGGCGGCGCCGGTAGCCAAGACAGTGAAGGATAACGTCGCCCTCACCTGTCCTGCCTCGTGGGAACCCTCGTAGGTGAGACTCACCTTGGGTCGGGCGGCGCCTGGTCGTCCGGGCCGGGCTCGCCGTCGTCCATCCCGGCACCTCTGGCACGGCGGGGTCCCTGACGGCGAGGGCGCCCCCCCCCAGCCAGCCTGGCGTGGCTGATCAAGCTGTTCCAACAACTGGAAGACATCACAAGTTAAACACTCATTATTTTAATTTGATGCTAATCATGTGTTAATGAGACTAATCCTCGCAATGATTCAGGTAATTTGCTTAATGGCTGCCTAGAGTCCAGATTATAGCAATCAGTCACGTTTGATAAGACGTCTGTTGCAGGGCGGGATGGGGGGGGGGGGGGGGGGGGGGGGTGAGGGGGTTGGGGGGGGGGCTACTCGCAGGTAGTAAAGGAGGACAGAGAACAGGTGAAGGCCAGCAGACCTCCAGGAGAGTGGAGACATGCTAGTTCGCTAACCTCCTAAGCTAACCCTCTCACCTCCTGGCTAACCCTCTCACCTCCTGGCTAACCCTCTCACCTCCTGGCTAACCCTCTCACCTCCTAAGCTAACCCCCTCACCTCCTGGCTAACCCCCTCACCTCCTGGCTAACCCTCTCACCTCCTAAGCTAACCCTCTCACCTCCTAAGCTAACCCTCTCACCTCCTGGCTAACCCCCTCACCTCCTAAGCTAACCCTCTCACCTCCTAGCTAACCCCCTCACCTCCTGATGAAGGTCAGCTAGGCTAACTAGCTAACCTAGCTAACCTATTGTTTCAGTTAGCAGCAGAGTAATAGGCTTCATGATATTAGCTAGCTCCTCTCGTACCTCTTGTCTTCTTCACTGGGCTTCAGTCTAACGCTACGGTGGCTCTTTGGCTCCGCCCCCTGAGGTTTAACTCAACCAATGAGGTTCATTACTGCCTCCAGAAAGTGTTTGCAGAACTAAAAGTCTGCCGTAATGTCCGTCATTAGTATCCCAAAGTTAAACGGTGCTTGTCTGGAGAGGCGCTGAGGCAGGCCCCTAAGCATTATGGATGGCCTCCTGGTGGGAGGACACATTGTTGGGCAGATCAGTCCAGCCTGAGAGTCGCAGTGAATGAGTGAGCGCTCCTCCCGGCTGAGATCAAGCAGGCGATGCTACGCCTCTGACAAATGGCTACAGCATAATGACCTGTGAGTGCTAACAGATATAAATGGCTTCCTCTTGCATCTTTACTCGTCAAAACAAAACTCATTAGGCTTTATGAGGGGTTGTGAATAACAAACAGGTCCTAATTACCCTGCGAGTTAAAACAATGGGCAGTAAAACACTGGAGCGTCTCCACGGTGGAGCATTGTATGTACAGTACACAGTTATTAAGCAGTTAATGGTTTAATGGTTTTTGATAATAGTAAATCCACTGATTGATCTGAAGGATTTCACACTGTGTCACCTCTAATTACTCTACAAATCTTTAGCTTTTATTTCTAATGAATTAACATGTCTGATCTCTGACCCTTGACCTTTACTACTGGTAGCTTGTAACGTGAGGATCTAAGAATTTAAGATTATTCTCATCTTCATTCCCTCTGGATAGGAGCGTCAACGTGCCTCAATGTGGATGTTAAATGTTTGGGTTTTTTCCCATCTGGTTTATGATATTCTCATTTCTTCCAGTCGGTGAACCAATCAGGAAACAGAGTGATTTGTATATTGCTCACCAAACAAACAAACAAACAAACTGCACTAGGCCGTCGTTCCCATGATCTAATGATGGAGGAGCCTGTACAACAGTGGCACTTAGATAAATCGCCGCGCACGTTTCCACGATGCACATTTGTCACCAATCAGAGGATAACCTATATTTTGACGCTAATCCGGGGCTAAAGCATGTCAGATGCCTATACAGGGGCCCCAGCCATTGTTGGGACTGAGGGCTTATCCATGTTTCGCATGCTGAGTGACAATGGACTTATGTGTCGGCCTCTGCAGCTTCTGACCACATTGTCACCGGTTTCATGTCAATGACGGTTAAAGCTGCTTCCTGCGTTACCCCCAACCCACCCCCCATCCTGCTCCCACCCCTGGGTTCAAGCCCCCTGGGAGATGGCAGGCTAACTGACTGACACACACACACACACACACACACACACACACACACCCTTCAGTAAGTGAAATTGAATTGAAAGGACAGACAGAAACCGACGGGACAATCCCAAAACAAACGACTTAATGGACTCCTACGACCTTTGGGGAGTTCAACCCATTAGTCACCTCGTCCAATATCTGTTGAGAGGATTGACACCAAAATCCTCGTGTCGGGAGATAGATCTGTCTGGTGTGATGCTAACGCTGTAGCATACAGAATGTATAGTAATTGTAGGCAACCAGCATCATCCTGAAAGGCTTTCCTGGGAAGAATCCTCTGGATCCACGTTCCCGGTTTATTTGGGATAAACAGAAGAAGAACTGGGTAGTTAGCATGATCAGCGCTAGCCACCGTGGCTGTTTCAATAAGACAGACCTCCTCTTTATCCTACATCATCCTGAATGGGTACAGCATGGTTGGGGATTCGACTCCCACTGGGGCAGCCCATGCTAAAATGTGCACATGGTGCTGTAAGGTGCTTTGGATAAAAGCTGGTTCAAGTTCCCTGGGAGATGACGGGGTGACTGACAGCCCCCCCCCCCCCCCCCCCCATGTATATCATCCTTTGTCCTCTCTCTCTCACACCTCCACCCATCACAGTGATTACAAAAGGTAGCTCACCACGACTTCCATTTCTGTTATTGTCTGACAGGCAGCTGCATGTGGACTTAGCAGCCCTGTAGCGATGTGTGGATTAGACCTGCCTGATCCATTAGATGGATTATGATTGTTACCATGTCCCAATATCATTTGGGTTGTCACACCCCAACGCATCGGGAGAGTGCATGTATCAAGGAGTCAAGTCAACCTTTAAAGTTCAACCTTTTAAGACTTTTTAAGTGTAAGTTACAATGACAGATCAGATCATAATTGAAATAAACATGAAAATGAAAACTGACCTATCACAACATAAGTTAACATGACTAGACCACCGAAAAAGAAATTGCAATATTTAAAAAAAACATTTAAAAAACATGCATCATCAAATTGTTTTATTAACAGACATATGAGGATTTTTAAGTCTGCAGACGTCCTGAAGTCTGGTGATGAACTACTGCTGGACTACTGCTGGACTACTGCTGGACTACTGCTGGACTACTGCTGGACTAAACAATCAGTTGTTGCTCTCTTCAGTTGTGACAAGTTACTAATGAACTGGTAACTATTTTTATGATGTCATACATTATTTCAGCTCTCAGTACTTCTACAGGGGCTACTGCGGTGTAGTCGGTAGGCTGCAGAGTATTGTTCAGACTACAACTGGAACCACCAAGTCCCAACTGCAGTGAAAATGAAGCAATTAAAGCAAAAGGTCGCAGCGGGACACGAGTTAATGAGGCGGAGGGTTCAAGACAGAGATGCTCCAACATCCCCGAGTCTACGAAACATCAGGACCGCCTTCTGCACAACTCCTGGACCAGAAACCCTCAACAGTCTCCTCACCCTCATCTCCACCTGGATTTAACAGGTGAAACTAACGCTCTCCAGGCCACAGCGGCTGATGAATCTCAATATACACTTTCACAACTATTTCTATTAACAGATCGGTGGTGTTCATCTCCCCTCCTGCAGACACAAAACATCCCGATCAGAAAGGATCCTCTTGGCTGTGATTTGCCACTTGTCTGGAAATGGCAGCTCCTTCCACGGGACTCTGCAGCTCCTGCCTCTCTGATCACTGGGCTGATTAATAGGAGGCTGAATTGGAAATTTAATTGGATGTGGTTACAATTATAAAGCCATGCTCTCCCCGGAGCGCCGGCTCTGGCTGTCGGACGGCGCCAACGGGGGAACAAGACATCAGTGGGGAAACATGTTCTGTCACACCACCCCCACATTATTCCAGTAGGCAGGGATGTGAGGTGTGTCAGATCGGTGTCGCCCACAACGGAGCCATTAAAACACCCAGGCTGCTCTAATGGCAGCAGCCATTGACCTCCGTGATCGTCTCCACTGGATGGCCGATTTGTCACGAATGGCCGATGTGGGAGTTTGATTTCAACGACGTCTGCGCCGCGTTTGAGTCCAGGTTTTACGACAGGTGACTTTGGTGGCTGTTGAGGTGGAAACAGGCGAGGGTCTGAGCGCCGTCCGTCTGCACAAGCAACGTTTTTCTTTACTTTTTTTTTTTTTCCATCCAGGGAAAGTTGAGTCAGCACAGATGCTCTCGTCTCAGACAGTGTTTTATAGTGGGCCGCTGAGCAGCAGCACTGGACTAACTGGGGGAAAGTGCTGCGCTCAAGGGGAACCTCGGTGGTAAGTGCTAAGCAAAACGCTTAACATGGCTTTATGCCTTAGTGTTGAGGTGTACATGTGCTCTCTCGCTCTTCTTCTTGCTCTCTTGTTAAATCTCTACTTTGGATATTTTGTCTGATTCATCCACTCCAATTTTCCAACCAATAAACCCTCCCAGAAATCACCCTCTCACTTGTTCACATGGCCCCTCTCTGCAGGTGGAACCTCCAGGGCCTCCAGAGGTTGAGGGAGCCCTCTTTTGGTCGGAGGTGGTACTACACCGCAATCAACTCTCATCACTGAAGTGAATAGGGCTTTGTCATGAACCAGGAACCATTCTCTCCACACATCCTCGTGGTCCAAGATATATGATAATCTGTGACATATGTAAGCTATGGTTTTTTTTTCCATAAGCTAAAAAACTTCAAGTGGATGAAGCTTTCCTCCCTGTAAGCTGCTTTTCATGACAGCCAGTAGCAGCAGCAACCACTGAATGAAAATGGAGCAATTATTATATTGAGGCCAGGAAGCAGCGAGTCCAGACCCCCTGGAGACCTCCAGACCTCCAGACCTCCAGACCTCCAGACCTCCAGACCTCCAGTACCAGATTACACTCACACAGGAAGTCAAAGGGCTTCAATGAATCTTTAAGGCTTGCTCTGATAGGGGAACCCAGAAGGTTTCTTGAGGAACCCCTTCAACCTCCTCCATGAACTTCTAACATCCAAATCTTACAGGCTTATTAGCCCCGTTTGGATCTCACAGGATCCCCCGCTGAACCCCTTATTTCTAAGTGTAGGTGGACCTGCTGTTTATCAGTCTGTAACTGGTCTAATTGGTTTGGCATCAGGCGAGGGAGGGAGAGAAATATAACGATATTATATAACTATATTATATACAAGTCTCAAATGGATCTACTGCATTTTAATGTATGAATTATCATTAGTTTGTATTATCTGAAGTCATGGACAGGAGAGTTGGAGTCATCCTCCTTTATGACGCCATTAATAATATTATGTTTACATGGTGGAAGCTCTCGCTCCATATGGGAGGGAGGATGAGGCTGGAGCAACTGTGTGTGTGTGTGTGTGTGTGTGTGTGTGTTTACATGCACGTGGATGCATGTGTGCACATATGTGACTGTATGCATTACCAAGTGACTGACCAGGCTCACGGCTAGTTAGGCGTGTTTGTTGATCTCTCTCTCTTTATCCCCCCACCTCTCCCTTTCTCTGTGTCTCTCTCTTTATCCCTCCCTCCCTCCCTCCCTCCCTCCCTCTCTCTCTCTCTCTCTCCCTCCCTCCCTCTCTCTCTCCAGTTGATAAAGAGAGCGTTTCATTTCATGCTCGGCGTCGGTACGATGGCTGCTCTGCATGAGCGGGCTGTCCGTCAAAGCGTACGACAAGCGAGGAGGATCCTCCTCCTGCCAGCGCTGCAACACACAAAGCAGAGAGAGAGAGAGAGAGAGAGAGAGAGAGAGAGAGAGAGGGAGAGGGAGAGAGAGAGAGAGAGAGAGAGAGAGAGAGAGAGAGAGAGAGAGAGAGAGAGAGAGAGAGAGAGAGAGAGAGAGAGAGAGAGAGGAGAGGGAGAGAGAGAGAGAGAGAGAGAGAGAGAGAGAGAGAGAGAGAGAGAGAGAGAGAGAGAGAGAGAGAGAGAGAAACATATGTGCACGTCAGAAAGTCATGTCCCATTTAAGTGAGTATTATTAGAGCGGGTCACCATCTGCAGGTCTCCATAAAACACACTCACAAACAAACAAACATATTAGCACATGCTAATGCTAGCTTGTTAGCAGACAGGCTGATATCCATCCTCTGCCAGCGGTGGCCGGTGCAGAGGTCCATCCCTCTTCATGTGTTGATACTGAATTAATAGCAAAGACAATTCCTGCATGTCAGGAGGGTTTCTGATGAACCTGCAGGGTTCCTCAGATTGGAACCACATGGGAACCCCAGAAGGTTCCACTCATAAAGGGTTCATGAACCAGGTTCTTGAAGGGACCATCAGGATATTTCTTCTAGTGAGGTCACCCTAAGACCCCTGATGAACCTCTAATTTATAGAGTGTATTTGGTCCTGGAAATCACCCCTTCATACAGTTGTCCTGAATGTATGGATCAGTACAAAAGTCTGATATCTCAACCAACTCAGTCAACAGACCATCCCTCCATTCTTCATCCCAGCGCCAAAAAACAACACAACAAAACTTCCATGTTCTCAACAGTTCCTCAACGTGCCGCTGTGGTCGGAGGACGCAGGAAGTGTGTGTCGCCTCGGTCTGTTGTTCTGAGCTAATGTCACCTTGCTATGAAGGCACATATTGCTCAGTGTGAGAGCAACTGCTGCTCAGCCCACACAAACCAAACAGATGTTGTGGTGTCAGGGGTCGGCCGGGTGTCCTTTACTTCATCTCTGTTTCTAATTCAGTTCATTTATTTCTTTGCGTCGTATTTATATCTCTATTATATTTTTAGCGTGTTTATTTTTTCTCTGGGTTTCTTGTCTGCGTGGTTTGTGAGGTCTTGTTCGCTGTGAGTCGATCCTGTATTGAGTAACTGTCTTGTAACGTGTCAGCGCCAATTAACCAGGTCACATTACACGGCAAATAAAATCAATCCTGATTTAACCGGGTTAAACCATCTGCACATTTGGTGATAAAGCAACTCATTTCCAAGCACGTCGGCAGTTTGTATTTCTTTTCTCTTGTTATAAACTAAAACCGTCCCTGCTGTGGCGGTTCTGCTCCCAGCTCCAGCTCAAAGCATGGCTGACCTCTGACCCCTGACCCCTAGCGCCACCGTGAAATTAACTCATCGCTGATCCTGAGAGCAGACGCGTCACCGTAACAACCGATCCCGGTGCATCATTTTGTAGTTATTGTGATTCCCTTGTGAGGCAGCCGGTCATTTAGCCGGCGCTGGGCAGCCTCTGTAAGAAGCCATTACTCAGGACACTCGTAACCTCAACGTATGCGCCGCCGCTCCTCCGCCCACCTCAACTTTTATTGTAATTGCCCCCCTCCCCCCTTTGGAGGCGCCGGCTCTGGTCCAGCCGGCTGAGTGCTGACGCAGCAGAAGCAGAAGCCGCCACCAACACCGTCGCCCATCACAGACAATACAGCCAAAACTGATTTTCTCCAGAGACATTTCAGAAAATCTCTTTGTGAAGAACTTTAAGTCCTGAACCAAATCAAACAGCTACGAGACGGAATCATGACCACGATTAATTCAGATATATATATTGTTTTAAATGGCGAAGGTACAAGACCGTGTACCTAACGTCTCTTAAGAGGGAATGAACTCATCCCAAGGGATTGTGGGTGATTTCATCAAATACCTTTTCCCTCACATTCAACAGATTGCTCATCCATCTGTAGTGACCTCCTCCCCTCGCTCCTCTCTGAAGAACATCATGTCTGAACCATGGTGGAGGACGTTAGCCGCTAGCTAGCAGGCGTCCGCTCAGTCACATCTCCATGGTAACAGCGATGCCTCTGATCGGTGGAACTAGTGTAGTTGTGTTGTGTAGTCGAGTTGAAATCAAATCGTCTCCGTCTGGTTGTGCGGTTCATCCCCTATGGCTGGTAATCAAACCGGTGAGACAGGCCGAGCCCCGCCATTGGCTGCTCCGACGACGACCTCGGTGAATGACGGGACAGTGTGTTGGTGGTGGGGAGGGGGGGGAGGGGAGGAGGGGAGGGGGGGCGCTGAGGGGAGGGGAGGGAGAGGAAAACAGCCTAGGGGTGTTGCAGTTTGTCAGAGAAACTCAACAGCCACCAGAGCGCCAACCTGCGTCACTTTGGATTCCTGGACTCAACACATGATCCCCCGCCACCCCCCTCCTCCCCCCCACCCCCCTCCTCCCCCTCCTCCCCCCCACCCCCCTCCTCCCCCCCACCCCCGTCCTGTTTGCCTGGAGAAACACATAGACGCCCTGGCCAGGGAGGAAGGCCCGCCGTGACAACATGTAGGCCCCCGACAAATGATTGATTCCCTCCTAATTCCCTCAAATAGGATGTATGAGGATGAGGGGATGGAGGGGGAGGAAGGGGGGGGCAGAGGAGACTGTGTTGGCAGGGGTGGGCATGGGGGGGGTCGGGGGGGGGGGATAAGTAGGCCACCCTGTGTCAGGTAAACTTTCAGCTTGTAGCTAACTGGACGTGTCAGGCCGGCTAAACGCCGAGCTGTCGCTGTGCAACGACGGGTTAAAGATATGGCCTAGAAATCTTATGCTACCGTCACAAGAGAGGGGTGTGTGTGTGTGTGTGTGTGTGTGTGTGTGTGTGTTGGGGGGGTTATTCTCTCTTTAAATGTGGAGGTCAACTGGAGAATTGGAGGCATGTAGATAATGTCTAAATACGTAACAACCAGCTAGAACCAGTTGACTCTGAACCAGGTTGTTGTGGTGTGTCTGTAGATCCTCCAGTAACGTTCTCAGTAAAAGTGATCAGTGTGATCAGGTAGATTTGTCTCCAAATGTAGGTTACTGTGACTCAGTAAACTGTCTTGTCTTTAGCCCTAGTCTCTACTCCAAAACACTCTGAGTTGGAGCTGGAGAAGAGTCAGCTAGTTCACCTGAACTAACTGCTAGCTAGCTAACTAGCCAGCAGGCTAGTTTAGTTACTGTCAACATGGGACGACTAGCCACTGCTAACGCTAGCTTCTACTAGATACGTTAGCTAGCGTGCTAATCAGATGTGTTAACAAGACAGTGATGGTTAGCTGACCAGATACTATGGTTAGCTAGCTAACAAGCTAAACAATAAACCAATCAGATGGATCAGTGATGAAAACAACACAGAAATTCACCATGTCTAATCAATTCTGTAGAGACATTTAGAAAGACAAGCTGTGGACCTCCAATATGGCCGCCTTCAGGTGCATTACCTCTATGCTAGCACACTGCTGCAGCTCTAATAAGTCATGTAAACGTACGGGACAAACAACAGCCATCCAGAGCTGCTCTGCAGAGACCGGGCATCTGCCTCCGTTAATCAACGCCCCTCCCCCCCTCCCCGGATGCGGATTGGAATAATGAGTCAATTAATGTGCTAAAACGGCAATGAGAGATAGGAGAGTGGAGGGGGGAGGAGGGAGGAGGGGGGAGGAGGGGAGGCAGACAGAGAGGGGAGGGGAGAAAGAGACTGACAGGAGAGAGAGACACCATGTGAAAAGGAAGAAATTGAAAGAAACAGTATACAAAGAAAGGGGGAGTCATGACATGTCACTGACAACTGTGTGTGTGTGTGTGTGTGTGTGTGTGTGTGTGTGTGTGTGTGTGTGTGTGTGTGGACAGCAGTTGTTTGCAGTGCATTGGTTTTTATCACGACCAGAGAGCCACCCAGCAGCAGCCGTGCATGACTGATGGTCTCGGCTGACACCCGCCTCCCCTGGCCTGTCTGTCTTAAGTGAGGAACCCCCGGGTTTAATTGCAAAGGGCACATTGGAAATGAATCGAGAGAGAGAGAGAGAGAGAGAGAGAGGGAGAGAGAGAGAGAGAGAGAGAGAGAGAGAGAGAGAGAGAGAGAGAGAGAGAATAAAATGAACAGGAATAAACACATAATGTGCCTCAACTGTCAGTTGTTTTTCCCTTTGTGTGACTTGTGTGACACTGATGGTCCTCCTTTATGACATCACCTGTCAATCAAACAGTGTGTCCAGTACTGCTGATGGAGTTTGAGTTCCTGTAGGTGGCGCTCTTTTCTTTGTCTGTTCAGCCACGGTGGCTATCGCTGCTCATGCTAACTACCCAGTAGTTCTTCTGTTGAAACGTAACACGCATCACTTCCTGTCTCCAGAGGGTTTCTCCCAGCAGAGACCTACCTGGCGCCAGGTGATGACCAGCCTTACCAGAACCTTCCTGGTACCTTCTGAAAGATGAATTTTACAAAGAGTTTTTGGAGCCAAAGTGCAGCAGAAGTTCAGCAAGCATGCAGCAGAAGGCAGGACTTATATAATGGCTGTATCTGTATATGTTCCTTCCTCCATCATCACATCATCATCTCCATGTCACTGTGCAGTCATTACTATGACTTTGTAATATTGGCAATCCAGGAACATGAGCTTATTTTACTGTTTTACTTATTGTTAGTTGATTTGGATAAACATTTAAATTGTAAATAAAAATGTCTTTCAGACAAATTCAGTTTTCACACTGATGTTCTTGTAGATTGAAGGTGCCGATAGTCATCCCCTCCACTCTTCTACCTCTGGACAATTACACTTAGGGGATACAAATGTCCCTCAACACATAAAACAGAAGAATATCAGTTTAAGGACAGCGAGTCCACTGTGCTTGCTTCCTTCAATATTCCCTGTCTATATTACACAGCGGTTAGAGAGACCGTCCTGTTACAGAAAGGTCACAGGTTCCATCCCTGTAAGGTTCATCTGTGCATTAACAGCCATGTTTTGAAGCGTCCTTGAGCAGGAGACTGAAGCCCTACCTGCTCTCATCATAATCCACTCTTGATAAATGCAGCCTGTTTAACTGCTGAGTGGTTCTCTATTTGAAAAGAGGACCAGAATTTGAATGCAGATTGGTAGATAGTAATTTTCAATGCTAATGATGCTCAATCTGTTTTTCTACTGGGGGAGGTGAAACAATTCTACCAGCCAAAGTGAAAAGCAGAGGACTGAATCAATAACCAGGTATATAAAATGGAGAACTGCATTTGTTTCAGGGACTTTTATTTTGGAAATCTACACAGAATTTCACATCAAATTGAAGTGAAGGTTTTCTAAATATGTTGATGCTCATGTGTGATCGAGGGTGGTGTTAGTTTGTTTTTTCAAATTTAAGACTTCACTTCCCATGACCCATGCTGTTTGTTTACGGTAATTATACTAAAAATGAATCAACATATTGATGACTCAGAGCACCTTTAAGGACAATGTATTCACTGTGCTGCTTCACATAATTGAGAGTTTACAGCTTCAATCCAAGCAACCATGTGAGGGTCTAGTTTGCTGAATGTAGGTAGGTACTGTCTGATACGACATTTAGCTCCTATACGTAAAAATATACAGACAGGAAATAATATGTTTGATTCACATCCTCTGTATAGCAACTCAGATGGCATTTAGTAATATCTGAAGGACGTTTATGAGCGTGATTTTGCTGATATATCGATAATTAGATACTTTATTAATCAGCATCAAAGAAATAATAAAACCCAAACATTATAATTCTGTAACAATAACAAACAGAATAAATGAAGATCAAAAGGCATATCATGTTTAAAGGTATACATGTATAAAGAAGCTAATAAATATAAAGATAACAAATCTAAATGCATGTCCGATAGTCTGACATGTTAACCGTATGCAGCACGCTAGCAACACCTCTTTGATAGAGATGGAGATTAAACTGATCCCCTATTAAACTATTCAATAGGAGGGAATAGGATTTCACAAATCACATCTTCAGCAGTGACAGGAGGAGCAGCGTCTGAACCAGTTCATAATGGGATGTTTCCACTGTGGAGGGAAGCTGCTAATTGGTGGTTTAAACAAGGTGACCAGTCTGGTGGGCCGAACCTTCACTGAGCTCCATAGATAGAAATGATTGACTTTGATTGCATCCAGGCAGCATTAACACTCGGCCTCACACTCCTCAGTGGTTTGTACCAGACACAAGCTACACATTTACAACCTGAGAATTTAGCTGATGCCGTTACCAGGAACGACTGCAAGTGCTTTGATAGTGGATGAAACAGAATATTCCTTTGACCCAGAATGATCATGAAAGGCTGGGAAAGAGTCAGGAAGAGATGTGAAGAAACTATGTGTCGGCCTTCAAAGACCCTCTGTGACCTCACAACCCTCTATGACCTCACAACCCTCTGTGACCTCATAATGATGCTGATGAAGGCAAACAGAATGGTTCTTTATTTTACATTTGATAACCCAAACATATCTACCAATAGACAATGTGACACCTACTCTGACATGACAAACTATTAAACTCACTGTTGACTATTATTCAAATAAAAATTATAGTTGTTTTTTTTTTTTCATCCAGGGACAGTCAACGAAGCATGCACGCTCTTTTTCAGCGGTGCAGAAAATCCTGCACACCACTTTTGATTTGTCACTTCCTGTGGATAGAAGATTTTCCACCAGCGTCCTCACCTGACATCAGGCTGAATCTGGTGTCTCAGTTAGTGGGAGTAAGACGCTCTGCTCTGTTGCAGCAACACTTTGTGATTTAGACTGACAAGACAGGTGTAGTGTCTCATAAATCTAGCCTCGTGTAACGTCAAACATTAAAGCAAGCAGGTAATTTTTAACTGCAAATGGACGTATAGGGATGAAACCCTTCGTATTTCATTTACATGCCATCAGTAATCCACACAGATTCTCCCTGAGTGTAATTACCCCCGGTGCTAATTGCCCCTGCCCACACCATCACAACCCGCAGCCACTTCAACCTCACCGATCAATTATTTCCACTCTTAAATAATTAATAACAGCTTAATTGTCCACATTGCTGTCCGCTGGCTGAGTCCGGGCCTCCTCCTCTTGTGCAGACGACAAGAGACTCGCAGTGAGAGTCCTTCATCACAGTCCTTCATCACAGTCCTTCATCACAGTCTTTCATCACAGTCTTTCATCACAGCCCTTGTTGGATATGATATTTGTCTTTTTTCCCCGAGACGCTGTTTTTCATTAAGGTTGAACAGACAAATGGAAAGCGTTCACACTGTTATCATCCACAGCCACGTCGACCTCACAGATCAATTATTCAGGGCCATTTGCCTTTGAATCAGTCACTGACACTCTGCAGGCCGACGGGAGCTTGTACAGCTACTAGGAGAACACCAGGGGGTCTGGGCCCCAGTGGAGCTTCAGGTTCAGACGCCTGTACACTTACTTTCAGCCTGTCACTAGGAATCACTGACGACCTTTAATGCTCCCGCCCCCCCACCACCACCCCACCCCCCCTAAGCTAAAGCAAATTAGCATGTGTCTCTGAGGAGCTGCTTTACAAGCCCTGGGTATTTTAAAGCGTGTCTTGTGAACGTGCGATTGTAAAACGGGAGTCGATTCGCTGTAGCGTTCAAAGTGATTCAGGAAGTACAGGCAGGCGGATGGTGATAGGTTCAACACTGCAGGGTGGTGGACTGTGACTGGTTGGGAGCAGGAGGCACCTGAACTCAACAACACTGGGAAGCAGCGTTCAGAGCAAACAGACACGTTATTCAATATCTATAAAAGTATATATGAATTAATACTAGAGGTCTTTCCTGGGAGAAATCCTCTGGAGACAGGAAGTGATGGGTTTTACGTTTGTTTAAAATGAATAGAAGAAGAACTGGGTAGTTAGCATGAGCAGCGATAGCCACCGTGGCTGAACAGACAAAGAAAAGAGCGCCACCTACAGGAACTCAAACTCCATCAACAGAAAATCCAAGACCGATCCCAGACCTTTCTACGTAACGTCTAAAAAGAAAGTAGGACTTGAACTTTTCCAAGCATTTCCTCTCGGGGACGGAGCAAGAGCTGCAGTAGTTCAGCAGCCAAGCAGTAAAACTTCAACATCCACTACATCAGTGCTGGACAGTTTGAGACTGAATGACTGTATGTCTTGGTCCGCTGCAGTTTCCTCTCCATAGATGTCTGAAACAATCCAACAACCCCCATGTGTGTCCAGTCATGTCTCTCTACCCATACAGAGTTTAATAACGACAGTATGAACCAATAAAACAAAGAATTATTTCACGTTAGCGGCGCTGAGCGAGTTAACTGCCTCTCCCTCATCTAGCTGGGAGACGTGATGGTAAACATCAACGGAAGACTGAAGGAAGACGATCATTTCAACAAGGCACAACCCTGTTCCTCAACATCACGCCTCTTACAGAGCATCTCTGTCCAAAAGCCTCCCGCTACTTCAATGACGCTTTCTGTGGCGTTTCCTTGACGGCGCACACAAACACAAACGACTGAACCACCGAAGAAAGAGGGGCCTTTAAACCCCTCTGCTCAGCCCAGATGTTGGTGACATCTCCCCAGCCTATCCCCGGCCCATTCAACCCTTTGCACAGACTAGGCTAAGTCACCCGGAGACCGCCGTCAGTCGGGAAATCACACGGGAAATAAGAGCCAGTTTGTGTGGCCGCCGTATGCAGGCTTAAGGGAACAGTGGGGAGGGCGCCTTAATAGACAGTGCGAGAGGTGGCGCGATGGCACTGGATCCATGGCAGCTGTTTCCTTCAATGTTTCATGCTCATAGCCACAGCTGCTCTCCAAATGAGAGTTAATATTGCAGGGGGGCCGTCCACCCTGGGTCGAGGCTTGTCGCATGGTCTGAATGTCAAACCCCGCCCAGCAGGGTGACACTCGCTCAAAGGACACACTGTTTTTTTCCTCTCTCGCCTCCTCTTCCCTGTTGACGTGTCCTTCTGCCTCACTGGATTTTTTATCCCCCCCCCCCCCCTCAACTGGAAGTGGAAGCAAAGTGTATTTTCTGTGTACTCGGGGTTTTTTTTGGCTTTAAAGGACAAATAAATGGAGAAATAAAAGATGGCTGCCCCGTTCTAGTCTGCAGAACTCTGTTGACAGTTTGACAGATACAGGTTCGTGACGGCGACATGGAGAAGGCAGCAAATATTTTGTGCCAATATTCAACATCTTTAAATCTGACCATTTTCATGCCAAAAAATTACAGACTCAGTGGTTGTCCCAGAATTTTATTTCATTAGTTTGGATTTTAATGGATGTCCTAATGGTCTAAATGATGTTTCAGTCATTTAGACCATTAGGACATCCATTAAAATCCAAACTAATGAAATGTTTTTTGGGTTAGCAGCTCTTTAAAAGCAGTTTTTTTTACTGTTCTAGCTGTTCTCTACTGTTCTGGTCAGGGAGAACTGACCACACCAGACATGGATATCTACCCAGCTATCACAATAAAAGGTCAATATCTAACCCTGGTGGACATATCGTCATATCACCAGATATCTGTGTCTGTATGCTGTAACATATGCTGTTTGGTGGATGCTTTAGTCCAAAGCGTCCAGTAGTCCCACTGGGAATCACCTCCCGTCCCCCGGCTGCTACCAAGCTGTACATCCAGCTACACATGACCTGTACATCCCTGTGCTGATAATATCCACAGTGATGGATGTAGGGT
Source organism: Hoplostethus mediterraneus (assembly GCA_034670385.1). Taxonomy (NCBI): domain Eukaryota; kingdom Metazoa; phylum Chordata; class Actinopteri; order Trachichthyiformes; family Trachichthyidae; genus Hoplostethus; species Hoplostethus mediterraneus. The sequence goes on from JAXDDW010000103.1 coordinate 1,430,337, forward strand.
GTCCCCTCGACTCTCTGCTGTGTCGCACTACGCCGTGAGGCACCAGATCTCTTCGGACTGCCACACACACACACACACACACACACACACACACACACACACACACACACACAGTGGTAGTGGTGGTGAGTATGATTTGAAGTGTCCTGTCTGTGGCGGTGCAGCTGCATAAAGGAAACAGCTGCTGAAATATCACGGCCGGCCCCCCGTGTCTCCTAGCATCTATCACCGACGGGCAGCGGCCAGCTCAGCCCGGAGAGAGAGGACACAACAAAGACATCTGCAAGATGGCCTCGGACACACGGCCCTACTGATGCGTGCACCGCTGTGATGTGGGCGGGTGACGAGAGCGCCGCTGAGATGCGGTCGTCTCCGGCCAGATGAGGCCTCGCCCTGCTCCCGCTTCTTCCCTTTGTGCCGGACGGCGAGGGATCGACACACGAGCGGCGAGCGACGGCCGGAGAGGCTTTGTTGAAGCACGAAGAGGCTTTTCTGATGCGCCTGGATCTTGTTCGGGGGCGGTGCCGCCGTTCGAGGGTCGGTTTGATCCCTCTTCATTTCAGTCTGTTCATTAGCACCATGCACGGTCACGCGAATGTCCTCAAGATATCGCTGCGATTTATTTGCCTTTACTTGCAGCTTGTGTCCAAGCGTGACCCATTCAAAACCTGGGAGGAAATCTTGACCGCATACCGTGAAGCATGAAACAGCTGGTTGAAGATCTGACACGATGGCTTCCTCCTCAAGTTCACACAATATACATGTATGTCAAAAATAGACACCTAAACTTTGATTTCATTGTTAAATTCCACTGAGTGAAAGTCACAAAAATGCAAAACTCCAAATCCAAGTTTAGATGATTGTTTGGGGAGATGCACTTACGATTTCTGGTGACTAGTAGTACTCTTGCCCGTCTACGTTGAAGGCACTTATTGTAAGTCTCTTTGGATGAACGTCTGCTAAACGACAGTAAAAGGATTCTCCCTACCGCGCTAGGAAATCTAATCTGAGAGTCTGAACGTCAGCGGTGATGGCCACAAGTACGACATGACACCTGTCAACATATTCTTCACTCTCTTGCTGGATTCAGTACTAATGTTGTTAGCTACCACCCAAATGCTAACTTTACATTTGTTTGTTTTTCCATTTCTTTACTTGTTTTTAACACTGTGTAGTTAGGAAACAGCTAATCTTGTTAACTTGTTCTAATTCAACCCGGGGCCCTTGTGCTAGTACAGCCTCTCCAGTGAGATCCTGTTTATCATGCAGCTCCAAATAAATGTCCATCTATGTGTTGGATGTAGACATGATCTCTGAGGAAGAAGAAAATGGAACAATAAATAAGCCAACATCTGGTTTCCGTCGGTTACTGATTCAACGTGTCCCAATCCGCCGTAACACACCAGATAGATTCAAGCTCATATTTCCTCAGAACGGGCTCAAGGTTTTCTGTTCACCTCATCGGCTTTTGAATCCTCAGTGGGAGTTTCAGGTTCCTGGAGCCTTTCAGTTTTCACAATACCATATTATCACACGTTGAAGGGAAACAGAAACGGCTGCCAAGTTATTCTCACGTACACCCCCACACCTGTTGCCTTCCAGCTCCTTGGAGAGTTGTGCCATACTCCTGATAATCACAGGAAAATATATTTCATTGGCATATGGATCCGATTTGAGCAGCCATGGCTGTCTTCTTTGTCACTGAAGCAGCGTTGAGCTCAACCAGATGTTCTGGCAGTCCGACACGTTGAAAGGTTAACTCAGCCAGAGTATCGCAGTCCAGTGCATTGTTTGACTAAAACCCATAAGATCCATACAGGCCAAAGACTTCAATGGACTCCACTGATACCCTCTTCAGGCCAGAAAGCCACATGTGGTTGCTATTGAAGTTCCCCTTCATATGTATTGTGCATCTACCCTGAATAGATCCTACAGACAATTTCTTTCAGCTATAGTTTTAAAAGAAAGCAAACTTTGATTTACTTCTGCAAAATCATTCTTCAAGTGAGTGAAGCAAAGCACTAGGGTTGTTAGGGTTGCAGTAAAACTGTAATCTTCTACGTTGAGTATGTTTGCACTGAATGGGATTTCAGGTCTTTCAGGTGACGGACCCCCTGGAGGTCCACGGCGCTCGAGCAACATGGTTGTCAACGCTGAAAACCTGGTTGCATTTCTGAATTTAATCAGCATTTAATCTTCATGGTTCATTTCTGTCTGTTTCTACTGAACTGATCATTTCATCACTGATCCATCTGATTGATTTAGTGTTTAGATCATGTAGCTTGTTAGCTAGCTAACCATAGTATCTGGTCAGCTAACCATCACTGTCTTGTTGTTAACACATCTGATTAGCACACTAGCTAACGTATCTAGTAGAAGCTAGCGTTAGCAGTAGCTAGTAGTCCCATGTTAACAGTAACTAAACTAGCCTGCTGGCTAGTTAGCTAGCTGACTCTTCTCCAGCTCCAACTCAGAGCCCAGTTTTTTAGCCTTTATCTGCGCACAGCCACTTCTCCAATGGACCTCAACGATGGCGCCAGCTGTGGTTACTAGAATTGCGACATAAGTACAAAGCCTCTATTAAAAGGAAGATTTTGAAACAAAAGCTTGCAGTGATCCTGCTAAAATCCACATTTCATGCTTTGTTACAGAATGACCCCTCTGTCTAATTGAAGCCATCCAATAGTCTGCATCTCAGAACAATTTGTTTCCTGTCTGGTCATCACGCTCACATATGACTATCCTCAAAGAGCGAGATCTCTGCCGGTGCCAGTTTGCCGTCTGGCGATGTCAAAGAGCCACCGAGAGCAGAGCAGCCAGGGCGACACTGAGCTACATCAACAGTGACAAAAGTATATTGAATAATTATCTTTGGAATTAATACATTAGCCCAAACTTAAGTAAATGTCAGCAGATCAGAATATCTGGGGATGAGAGAGGGGGAGAAATGTGAAGGACGCTGCGCTTCATTAATCACGTCTTCCAAAGTAATGTGGGCAGATGAAATGATTCTTACAGAGCGCTGTCATTACAATCACACTGGTCATTTTAGATATCTAATTCACCGTTCACCATCACATCCTCCCTCCAGATAGGGGCCACGCAGTTAACTCCTTCAGCGCCAACCTGCAAGGAGGATTTCTATCCTGGTCGAGTTTCAGACATGCAGCTTGACTGGTCACAGATGCAGATAATTCCCATAATAATTCCCATTTTGTGATATTGTTGCTGTTATTATTATGAATGTATACTACTTAAAAAAAAACAACTCAGTCAGTACATGTGTTGGATAAAAGCATCAATATCCATGAATTCGTTCTTTATTGTGCAGATGAGTGAAATGCCCTTTTTGCTGTCATTGCTCCGTTATTATTTTCTGAACTGTTCCTTGTGGATCTATATGACATTAGACAAAAAGGTGTGTATGGATATTAAAGGCCGTAGCAGTCGATGAAATATGGATTTAACAGTTTTGCGATTTTATTTTCTAAATGACGATCCACCGTGGTAGATCATTTAGCCTGCAGTTATTCTCCGTGCCCAGGACAGATGATTCTTTTGTTCATATTATACAGTTGAACCAAACTAGTATACTGTAACTCCAGCGACTAGTTAGCAGACCATTCCTTCTATCCACCGTTGGCTGAAAAGGGACGGAGCCAAAGTGCAGCAGTATTTCAGAGCATGCAGTAAGAAGCAGGACTCAAGTGGAGACCACAACAGCTACATCTGTAAAGTCATCCATAGTTAACCTTCCTGCACGACGGGGGAAACGTGATTGATCCTCTGTGACGTGAACATCAGCTGAACGGTGCACGTCCAAACCAGACCAGCTCACTCAGAACGGGTCTCTACATTATTCACCGGTATGAATAAACCAGTCCAGGTCCTGATTGTGCAGCATATGTCGTGTTCATCTGCCATTCCTAACATCTGTTTAGCCGTGGTCTCCGTCTCGAGCTTCAGCCACCGAGACAGGGGATGAAATATACATGCCAACTATAAAGAAGAGCACAATTGAGTGCAGGGCGGTGGGTTATTGATGATCTGAGTTGGTTTCCCAGCACTTCTGAAACTTATATGATTTTTTTTAGGGTCACAGAGTTTGTTCCATGTATTGTCAAGGCGCTGTGGCTCGGACCTCTTGCTTGCTGACCATGATGCTTACTGGTGTTGATGATGTGAAGCTATATTTATTAAGACTAGCATCCAAACACAGTATTCCTGTTTGTTGTGATATGCAGTAGGCCTATGCAATTTCACTGCAAAAAAAACAACTTAATTTTTAAGAAAAACGAAGCATTTGGTTTTTTTTGGTGTTTTTTGAGCATCCTGGAGGGACTGCTGAACTGCTCGACTCTGGGCTTGGTCCTGATGAAGTGCCATTGAGCAAGGCAGCTTCATGGCATGGTGGTAGCTTACAAGAGACTGTAAATATTGTGCTAATGTTTCTCACAAACCACAACTACTTTCTCTCTACCACTGAGGTGCACTTGAGCAAGGCACCTCAACTCAAAACTGCTTTACGGGAGCTGCCAGCAGCAGAAGACTGTGGTTGTAGTGGTCGGCTCCCAGTGGAAAGTGTAGAAATAAAGCAGGGTGTCGCTGAAAAAGTGCAAGCATGCTTGATATAATTTCCCTTGATGAAAAAAGTTAAACAGATATACATCACTATGTTCTTCTGAAGGAACAGGACAGGCCTCATCCCACACAACCACATTCTCCATGAAAGAACAGGATGAGACCAGGGACATGGCAGACGGCCTCCTGGCACAATTTGTAATGTTAATTTATCTAGATTAAGTTGTCTTGATCCTTTCCAAAGTGTGACCTCCTCCATACAGTAGCAGGTGCTGAGGCAAGTGAAATGGCCAAGGATGATTGATGCCTTTTCAATTAGTCACAATGTGAGACCTTCACACATCACTCTCCTTCCTTATTAATGACATGCTGTGTTATTACTGCCTGTGTTATATAGCGTCTGAGTGATATTTGTAATTAACGTGGCCTTAAAGACATAAGACGACTGAGAAATGATCTGAAACAAGCTCAAGGCACTTCAGTAAATTCATTTTATATTTATCTGTCTGTGTATCTCTCTCTATACACAATGTATAGATACATACTGATGACATGTCCCATCACACCTACAATTAATACAGAGGTGTACTATATATCATTTAATATCATTTATGAATGATTTTAGGTCGAAACTCTAGACTTGTATAAATATATATAGTGTAAGAATATAATTACATGTCATTATATGTCATTAGGACCTTTCATTTTGTCACAAATATAAAGATACTATAAACATGCCACATGCCAACAAACAATAAAATGAGAAGATTTGTGAATGAGTTTAATCATTTTCCTTTAACGGTCATGATAATCATTATATAATCATTTGTTGCAGATATAGTAAACATTAAGAGTGAAACAACTGTAAAATCAGATTGTCAACCAAGTTTCTCTAAATCAGAAATGTTTGATCAGCACCGAAGACTGGAGTGTCTGTCGGCTGGACTCCCTCAACATTTGTTAAAAAGTAAAGACAAAAGTAGAGTCAGTAGGTTAAGAGGTCAACAAACAGTCAATAAAACAAATATAATTAAATGGAATTTGATTATGTATATAAATGTTCTGATATTTTGGCTTGAAAAGTATCATATCTGGTTCTTCATTTTGAGAAATAATCCCAAAATATTAAAAACATGTCAGCTGTGTCACCTGGCAGCTATGTTAAAGGTAACATAGTTAACAAATTAATAACAAATAATACATTAATAATAATAACAACAACAACAAGAAATGCATTTCCCGCAGAAAATGCGTGGGATTGCTATACGGGCAAACCGCAAAGTATATATTACTCTGTTGTACCAGCTCGTGTACCAGGGTGTCCTAAGTGGGTGCTAGGCCGTTGCTAGGGTGTCCAAGGCCGTTGCTAGGGTGTGCTAGGCCGTTTCTAGGGTGTTGCGAGGGTGTCCTGGGCCGTTGCTAGGGTGTCCTAGGCCATTGCTAGGGTGTCCTAGGCCGTTGCTAGGGTATAACTATTCCCTTCATCAAATGAGAATCTGAAATCATCTTGGCAATGTTTAAAATTGTAAAATGATGAATGACATATTTTGACAAACATTTATTATTTTACTCATTTAGAAAAGTACCTGCAATACATTTTATATAGAAATGACAAGTTAACTATATTTAACCTGTTTGTCTGTATCTGCTGTTTTCTGATGTTAGGACAAGACAGACACCAATTCCATCCATGTATTCCCAGTATTACGGCATTAAGGATGTACTGATGTACAAAGGGAGGAAGCTGCAGCTCTGCCCTCACATGACCTCCCACTAGTTAACTAGTCAAACTGTGGAATATGTCTGCAGATTTTCATTTGGCCTTCATGACAACACCAGCGCCCGGATACCCACTGATCCTCTAGCAGAAGTTTGCAGGTCACATAAATTTGGTCACGCTATCAAAGATTACAACAAAATCTGCAGATCAACAAAAGCACACAGAGTACACACACTGCAGATGAAAATGCATGTTGTTGGATAACACCCCAGGGAAGGCACTCCTGAACCCTAGGAGGCGATACGCAGCTTCTTAACACAAGTCCTTGGGTTTTCTGCTGATTGGAGCAACTAAAAGCTCCTTAGGGGGAAATGTGTATGTTAACAGCAAGTTCAGTGGATACACAAAACAACACAACACCGCTGTCAGCAGCGCCTGGACCCAAACACACCGGTTACCTGGCATAACACACAACACTTTAAAAGTCAGGGCCTTCTAAAATAATAGCACAAAACCCTCCAAATCTCCTATGATAAAGAATGTAATGGTATTATCCTTCTGGTGTGAAGAGGCTCAACAACTAATCCTGAGTAACACGTTGCTGGAGCTTAATTCAGACGGACCAGTAATTCAGTTCAGACACCATAAAAAGGTGCAGGAAGACGTCCATCGTTGACGTCTTGGTTCTACACTGTTACTGAATCTATTCTCTCCTGGCTTGGGTTGGGTTGGTTTGGTTTGGATCCCTCTAACCACATAAACCTGGAGACACCCTGGTCACCCTTGTGGGGAGAGTTTGACCCACAGCCTTCAGGTCGTCGGTTCAGGTTCTCCTTTATCTGTCAACCTAGTGAACTTCAATATAGAGTCTTTATTGAGATTATTCTGTGAACAAGTGTGACGTGGCATTTTGCTGTTCTCAAAATTAAGACCACATTTCCCATAAACCCTGTTGCTTCCTGTCAGAAAGAGGACGCTGCTGCTCGTCCCTCCTTCCCCTCAATGGCGTTGTGAAGCTGGCGACTTTGTGACTAGATTTAATCGACTTTTCAGACTTTATTTCTCAAAAGTGACCAGCAGCAAATCTTTCAGACCATTGGGGAAAACGTCAGTGTGTCGACTCCCAAAGCATTTGGTGCAGATCGGATGCACTTAATGTGGTAATGATTTATTGGTGTTAAACACACAGCATCTTCAACTACAATAAAATGTGCCACTAAATTTGTTTGTGTTTAGGAAAAATCATGATTTTTCTTTTTTTCATTTTCTCTGGCAGCTGTAGAAACGCTCTTGACAGAATAGAGGGGATTTGCTGCTGTCAGATCTCTACAGATCTTTCCCCAGGACTCTTGTCACTGTTGTGAAGGCTTCATATCTGAGTCTGTCTCCAGCAGAGTGGGAGTGAAGGGTCGGTATTGAGACTAGTGGGGGTGGATGAGGATGATCTGCCCAGGGGCTTTCCCAGGTGGGGAGATGACAAGGGAACCCAAAGCTGTGGATGGTTTTCTTCACAGCCAGGTCACGGGGGCCCCCAGGGGCCTCTCCTTATCTCAATGTCATTCTGGTTCATCCATCCAGGTGCGGTGAGATGGTGAGGGCTGTCCAGCCGATCGTCCAAACACCATCTGATAGTGGAGCGAGTCAACGAGCAGGACGGTAATGCACAGGCCATGGGGCCATGCAGCATCTTAACATGAACAAATCATCACCACACTCAGCCTCTACCAGCCTGTCAGCCTCTACCAGCCTCTACTAGCCTGTCAGCCTCTACCAGCCTCTACTAGCCTCTACCAGCCTGTCAGCCTCTACCAGCCTCTACCAGCCTCTACCAGCCTGTCAGCCTCTACCAGCCTCTACTCTCATTCTACTTTGTGTCCACCGGGTCGATTTGGAGGGAAATCTGCTGGATTGCTTTACGGCACCAAACAGGAAGAGGGCGCTGTTCTTCCAGCGCTAACGGAGATAAAGATAAAGAGTTTCTGGAGACGGCAGATGGAGGAAGGAGAGAAAGAAAGATGGAGAAATCACTTCTAACATGTTGATCCTATTCAGGAAAGAAAGAAAAAAAACACTGACCGAGGAACCAAAGATCCTCTATGTGACAGAAAGCAACAGGGTTTATGGGAAATGTAGTCTTAATTTGGAGAAACAATGAAGTAAGAGAGATAGAGTCAACCGATCACCTCCATCATGATCTCATAGGTTTACAGTCAATAATTTGACAATAATATATGGATGTTTAAAACGCTCCACACTGCCCCTTTAATTAAACTACTGCAGGTTGAGTATTAGACAGGAATGAATTGTATGATGAGAAATTAATTGTTGTATCTTGTTGTATTGTTCCAAACAATTCTTCATTGAAAATGGAGCAAAAGCTCAGCAGTGTTTCACCAGGATGCCCCACTCCTCCTGAGTGATCTGAACCGAAAGAGGAAAACAACATTCTCTAATATTATTTTTACCTATGTTTGCGAGCGTACCTAAATCCTCCTAATCTGACAGTCTGGTCGCTTGGCTGAAAAACATAGGATCATACAGGGAAGATAATCTCAATTATTAATGGGAGTGTTAGTGTACAACAGGACCGACTGGCCGGTTGTTTGAACACCCGGGAAAGACGAGCACAACAAGGACGGCTGAGGAGAAGAAGCCTCAGATGGTTTCGACCTTCGCCTCAACGTAGGAGACTTCAGATCCTTCCTACCGTCTCTCCTCAGCTCTTACTTCCTGACGTCGTCATACATGATGATTCGAGGATCACAGGAATATTCTGTTGGCGCCTCCCGGCTCCGAGCCTCGCACCAACTAGTGACTCTTTGTGATCTAGGGATTTAATCTCATTCTACTGTTTCACTCTGTGTCATTTCCTGCGGATAAGAGCTGAAAAAAGGAAATAGAAATGTGACATTACATTTCTTCTTCTCTATCTCATAATACACAAAGGGAGCAAAACAAGAGAGAAATCCACTCGTGAAAGACGTGGATCAAAGACATATCGCCACTCTTCATCACACACTTCAGATGGCAGCAGCAGAAACCACGCCAGCCTCATGAGATCTCACTGACCACTGCCAGATCGCGGCCGACTCGACTGCATTTTGCCATTAAAGTTTCTGAGTCCATTTTCATGTAAATGGGAAATTTATTGTCACAAACGGCGTAACGTCGGCAGTAGCACCTCATCTTAATGGATATCGAGTGCGGTTGTATTTCCCTGCTGCAATAGCTTACTAATGAAGTTTTAGTTGGGATGTGATTCATAAAGGGAGGATTCATGGCCTCCCCACTCCACTCGGCCTATCGGACTGCGCTACGAGGATTGATGAAGTCATCCATCAGATTGATCGCCAGCATTCTACCAAATGAAAATGATTATCGAATTACTGTGGCCGCGCCATTAAAAGACCCCGACTCGTAAAACCAGGAAGTTAGAGCTCGTCTGAACCCACTCAATTAAAAAGTACAGGGGACTCGCCTACCCGCTGTTAGCTTGAGTTATGGCGGCTAGCGCGGCGCTCCCTGCTAGCACCGCTGTCCAGGTACTTAACAGATTAGACATCAAACTTTTCAAAGTGTCAGAGGTTCAGATGCTTTGGGAAGCACCGAGTTAAACACAAGAAGTCTGAACGCTGCGCCACATAATCCTTAAGCCTCGGTCGGTGGCGTGACATCGACTCTTCGGCCTTAAGCCAGAGGTTGATATTAATCAAAACCTGAAAATGAATTAAGCCTCTTTAGTTGTTTATCGGTTTGCTTTTGACCTTTCACACATCCAGCATCGACAGTATCGCTGCGTTTCTTTAGCATCGTTTCACACACATTATGCAATACTGCATGAGGCAAGACACTGAGAATACCAGGACATGCTTTAACAGTTAGCGACAATAAAAGATTAGTTAACACCAAATATAGAAACAATAAAATAAAGTGAAGTGTGATAATATAATAACCAGAATGACACTCTGTGGTGTATGATCCTTCAATATAACGCAATATCCTCCAAAACAGTTATTTCAAAATGCACATAACAATCTGAACAAAAACAGGACGTTTCTTACCAGATGTGTTTCGGTTTGTGTGATTAGTAAAACATTTTCCTGCTAGTCCGAGTCCAAAGACACAGAAAACCTTCTTTGCAGTTCAACAGGATCCGGAAATGAACTTCCCTTTGTTTTATTGTAACAAAGGCAGGACTTGATCCCAGTTTTCTCCTTCCTGCCCATGTGCTCTTAAGTTTGTCTTTTCATTGCTCTCTCACTTCCTGCCACTCCCTCATACCGGTTTCCTCCCAAACCAGGAAGTGAGCTACGGTACAGCAGGGTGGGGCTCAAACACCACAAAGACCTGTGATGACACAAACTGGAAGCATGACATGAACTCTTTGTGTCACTTATTCTGGACGTATCTAACCAGTTATAACAATATGAAGAATGTCATCTGTTAGCATGACAACAAAGTTAAATCACAGGGTAAACTTGATGATATTAATAGGGACATTTTATATGCAGAATTTTCAAAATTTCAAAAAAGATTTCAAAAGCTTTTCAGACACTAGTAGTTGTTTCAGTAGTTTCAATGTTTCAGTGGCTGAATACTACCAGGTAGCTTTTCCTACCTGATGAAGACGCTGCTGTAATATTCTCTGGTCTTATTTTGATATTGAGTTGTTTTTATTATAAAAGTGTCTTTGTACTGCCTGCTGAACTACTGCTGCACTTGTGCTGCTTCCCCAGAGGACGTGTTTGGAAAAAACAGGTTTTCCTCTCATTTATTAAGGAATGCTGTTGAGGCGTTAAAATCTACTCTTGCTATAACATTAGAGATGATAAAGTCTTCTGAGTTGCACCACCTCACCTTGCTCTTCATCCCCCGAAACTCAGGGAAGTTGAATCAGATATATCTGAAAAAGGTTTCAGACATTATGAGATGAAAAACTCAAAACATTCACTAATGCAAACTAATCTCTTAATTCCTGTTTTGGTTAACAATCAAATTTATCTCCACGCACAGAGAAATTCCTCACCTTTCGTCAACAAACACGCCGGGTGTTTTACCTACAACAAGCTGCAGCACTTTTACGGCTCGTGTGAAATGCTCTCGATTTCTGAGAGGAAAATGACAACAAGGGTGATTCCCAAAGGCTTCTGTCCCGTTGTTTTTGACAGCGACTTCAATTACCACCATATGACACCGGGGACAAGGTGACAAACATGTTGTTGTCTGTGTGCGCGTCAAATTGTTTGTTTCCAGAAAGCCCCAGGTTGGGCTAATACCTCACACCCTGGTAGATTAGACAACCGGGGGGGCGTCAACCGGCACCCCTGCCGTGCACCTTCTCCCGTCCACATCACCGGGCCCGGACCAATGAAAGAAGGGAGATCGAGCATCGCCCTCCACCTTTCCCTCCATTCTCTCTCTCTCTGTCCTTCTCTCCCTTCATTCACTGAGGATCAAGCCTCCATAATCCCTGGATTTTATATCCACCAAAACAGCTTGGGCCCATCAGCAAATTGCGATGGCATATGGTATAGGTTTATGATTCATCTGGCACATGCATAGCAATGAGAGCCTCATCATCCGTGGGCAAACACCGGGAAAATATCGTAATGTTAAACGATGCCAGCCACGGAGAGAAGTGGCACCGGGCGTGTGGGAGGGTTGTGTTTGGGCGGCCCAGCGAGCGGCAGCAGCTGAGGTTGTAAACAGCGTTTCGGATCCGTCTCGTCTCCCGCGGTCCGGGCGAGATTAGAGGCTGGCGCTGGGGATGGACGCCGGTCTCCGGAGGGAGGAGAGGATGGTGAGACAGAGAAAGAGCAGCAGACAGACAGGCAGGCCGCGACGCAAACCTCCACAACACCGGTGAGATGTTCTTTTCCTCCGGTTTCAGGGGGAAGGAGAGGTTACAGGTTTGTGCTGCGTTCGCTTCACATTGAGTTAAAGGGGCAATAATCGTATACCTGCAGGGGCTGACAGGGCCGTTGATCAATACCGATGACTCATTGATTATTTGACCAGCTGTTGAGATCTCTGGCGTCTAAAAACACCCACAACCAACTTGCATTTTCAACTGATCAGGGGTGGACGGCGCTATGAGTGACCGCCCGGTGTCGGAACACATTCCGTTCTCAAGCCAAAAAAGCAAGCCAGTATTTAGCATGGTGATATATAGTGTTTCTGTTGGATCTCTGTTTCGGTAGCTAGCTAACTCCTCGTGAGATGTTCAATTCCTACTGGTAGATGCATTTAACCTCACAGCAGCTTTTCCAACTGAATTGATGTGAAAGAGTGAAAGTCTCCAGATCCAGCAGGTCAATTTTATGAGACTGAATTTGTGAAGCATTTGTGATTCTGCCACAGTGACGTTCTCACCAGGGTTATACTCCAGTGTGTTCGATACTTATTTGACTTTGAAAGGTAAAAAACAAACACTGATTTATATGAAATTTGAAATGTACGCTTCATGCCGATTTGCCCGGCTCGGTTTCGGTTAGCGTCAGAGTTTCTGGCCGGTCGTAAAACCCGGAGACATAATCTGCTACATTAGCACAATTTCCAAACATCTGCTGGAGAAGTCAGAAGCTATTTGATGTCTCTCCTACCCATGATGCTTTGGGAATGTGACACGATTACACACAAACACCCCCAGCCACAGTTACCCTCCGCCTTCATTAGGCAGGATGCAGACCGCCGCTGGCAAGGTGACCCGACCCGGCTCCGCCCCCCCCGCGGTAAAACGGCCCCGCGCGATTGGCTGGGAGGGCTGTCCGTCAGCCGCGGTGCCGGGTCGATACGGGTTCAGACGCCCGGCAGAAGCGCGGCTCTGCCCGGGTGGATCTCCGGAGGCTCGGTGAAGCCGCGAGCCGACACTCGGTACGCTGGAGCTTTATCATTATCGGGCTGCAGACGGCCCGGCGGCGCCTCCAGCAGAACAGGTGATCCCGTCGGTCGGCCCGACTCAACGCACGCCCCCCCCCCCCCTCCACCCCCCCCCCGGACTCTCACCACACATATTGAGCTGTCATTATTTCATACCTAGCAGGAGCATCTTTCAGCGCAGCCCGGATTTAGGTGCTCGGTGCAAAAGCTGTGAAAAAAATAATGATTTTTGTGCCAATAGGTGAGAGAGGGAGAGAGAGAGAGAGAGAGAGAGAGAGAGAGAGAGAGAGGGAGAGGGAGAGGGAGAGGAGAGAGAGAGAGAGGAGCTAGAAATGGTCTTGTTGACCATCTGTTGTTTCAGATGTCCGGTCTGACCACTTTCTAGAAAAACACTATTTTTTCTTTCATAAGTAGGCTAAGAGGTTTTGGGGACACGCAAGAAATCCTCCCGTCTCCTGGGACGTCATCACGGGTGCAGACGAGTATCTAAAGCTGGTGTGTAATGTGTATTACTCGTACTACAAATACACGTGTAGCCTTCCACACCCCGGCTGCTCTCTGGAGAGAACGGCACCCCGGCTAATCACCTTACAGGAGTCCTAAAGCTTTATAGGCATTTATAGTATATTGGGCTTTAAAAAGCACAGCGAGCTCACAGGAAAGAGCATCAACGTAAAGCTCAGAAGCTTTCCTAATCCTCCCACCTGCATCCTCCACATCCTCCACATCCTCCACATCCTCCACATCCGTCCCTGAACGCCGGCCTGCTGCATCGCCTGAGAAGGGGATTTACTCTCAACGCTCTCGGAAACACAACGCGTAAAAATCAGGCGTCGACTCTAACAAGCTGCTCCGCCGCAGGATCCGGGCCCGGGCTTTGAAAGGTTCGCGGCTACAGTTGTGGCATTTGATCCTGCCCCCGTTACCCGAAATTTCAGAGACAACTGTGCAAATGGGGGGATGACCTGGGAGGCCAGACGGGCTGACGGGGGGCAGCAGCTGCTTCGGTCTGTCCGCCGCCCGCCGGAGGAACTTCATCGGGGGAAGTAGGGGTTGAGGTTTTATGGCGGCTAAGTCCCCGCCATCAAATTGTGAAAACAGAACCTTGTGGCGCAGCTCAAGGTGGATTTGGAGTCTGCTTGGAGTTTTCTTGGCTGTGGACGTTCATATAACAATAGCAGATCGTAAAAGACCTCGCCGATCCCTCTGACGGCATCAGTTTTCTTTCCAAATTACAAGACATGTACGACTGAACCCTTTAATTTCCGCTTCATGAAACAAATAACAGCATTTTTCTATTCTACTAATTATGTTTTTAAATATTATGGTTTGGATCTCATGAGGAACACTGCAGCCTCCAGTCTTCTTTCAATAATTCATCAAGTGAAAACACCCGATATGGAGAAATGAAATCCATGTTTAAGTTCAGCATCATTTTATTTAGGGAGCCAAAATGGTTGAGGACCAATGAATTATTGAGTAGATCTTCAAGTCTCCTCGTACCGCGACAGGTGACCGACTGAAGAGGAGGTCGGCCACTGGACCTTCTCCATAGTTTTGGGCTTCAGCAATAAGACAAGACATTCACGAGACATTTCAAGCTTTTAACTGATGCTTTTATCCAGAGCAGATGAAGCTTCAATTCCTAGATTGCCAAAATCACAAGCAACCAATAATAAAATAATAAAAATCTGTAACGTAACATTTGTCTAACAACACGACGCTGCTGTAGGGGGAAAACAACATGCAACGCTAGACATTTCCCACGGACGGTTGTGGTTAAAGAAACTCGGTCCTCGGTTACCGCTGCAAAGCAACGTGGTAAACACAGAGATGAGCAGGTACTTTGGTAACGCCGTTTATCAAATTCATATGAAAATATGGTTTCTAATGTCGCCAATAAGCGTTCTGGTGTCCCAAGCCGTGTGAAACGGTCAACTGAGAGAAGTAATCAGCTTAGGGTGATGATGTAGTCAGTGTTAAGTGATACCGTCTGGGTTAGGGGATCAGACTCAGACAGGCCGAGGAGAGGAGCTGCATTTGCTGAACCAACAGTAAGAAGTACTCATAAGTACTACTGGCTTCATCTGAGACTCACACAGCTGGACCTTTAACTGAAAGGTGTCAGGAAGTATTTGGAGTCAAGGATTCGGTAAAGTAACACACTAGGAGGAATGAGCTGGGACGTGGTAGACGGTAGAAGTCCTTCATGCATTCAGTCAGACTACTGCAGACGGTTCACAGTAGAATCACATTGGTAATAAAAACACAACTCCACTGTCTCTACTGTCTCTACTCCGGCTCGACGAGGACGCAGTAAAAAGTGGGACTTGTACAGTGGCTGAATCTGAACCTTTAACAAAGAGACATCACTTCAAACATGGAGGCACACACACACACACACACACACACACACACACACACACACACACACACACACACACACACACACACACACACACACACACACACACACACACACACACACACACACACACACACACACACACACACACACACACACACACACACACACACACACACCTCAGCTGGCATCTTGTCACAGCATGCAAATGTGCAGAAAGCACAAGGTGTACAAGCGCATATTTTTACTAAATGCGAGACCTCGTTTTTGGGGCGTTGAGGAGCTTGGAGGGATTTGGGAGTGTGTGTGTGTGTGTGTGTGTGTGTGTGTGTGTGTGCCTCCGGTGACTGACTTCACAGGGGGAAAGGCTGCACACTGTCCACTCCTCTGTCCACACACACCATATAATCACATTCCCTGTCGGGCCCTATAAATCTGTACGGGCCCAATTAAAGATCGCCTTCAGCAGGTCCACCCTGCCAGCACGTGTGGAGAAAAAAAACAACAGGACTCGGTTCAGTTTTCATTTAATGTATATTTGACACAACAGATTGCAGCGTAAAACAATAACATGAAAATGAACTGAGTAAAAATAAAAGCACTGTACATGTTTGGTTGTGACTCACAATAAGGAGCACATCAAGATAAATGGAGAACTAAAAACACTGTACAATCTTAATAAAAAAGGTAATAAAATGATAAATTAATACTTTGCACATTACATCAATTGGTAATAATAATAATAATAGTAATAATAATAATAATAATAAAAATAATAATAATAATACAAATAATAATACTTATAATAATTCTAATAATAATAATTCTCTTCAAGCAGAAAAACTGCATGCAAATTAAAGTGAAAATATGGCAAAAAAACTTGTGATCTACTTTTTGGAAGAAGCTGTATTTAAAAAGTTCAAAACCTGGGTGAAGTCAATCAAAGGTTTCTAATGAAGCATTGGAAAAAATTGTGAAGTGGCCACATTACATTTTTATCATAGTTGTGCAAAATGGCATTCTGGGAAAAAAAACAATTCCATGCATTTAACAAGTGCAAAAGTATAAAAAATATTTTTTTTCATAAAAGACACGAGCATAACAACGTAAAAGATTTACAGAGGAAACATGAAGCAACACAAAAATGGCATTATTAGAAATATTTGTATGTACAAAAGCGAAAGCAGGATGTGGAGCTGACAGGGAGGAGGTCCGTCCTCCATGTGGGGGCGATGCTACCAGGAGGCTGGGTGAAGATCTCATTACAGGGGGAGGAACGTAACAGAGATCTGAGTGGTGCAGCGTCCCCGTCTTCATTAGCCCGTTAAAATGTCACGCTGCAAAATGATGCAAGAGGGCTAAATGTGTGTTTAAGTCTGAAATAAATAGCAGCCACCCCGAGGATTTGGTGGCTGACCACTGGGATTATTTATGTCCCTCCGATCGCCACGAAGGAAACAAAAGAATAATTAGCCTGGTGTGATGCGCGCCGCCGTCTCACGCGCCGACACGCCCACCGAATGTGAGGCGCTCACCCATTCCCCCTCAAACTTGATGGTTGTTGAACTTATTTTTAGTGTCATTTGATAAGCTTCCCTGCTTGCACAGAGACATCCCACTGACCCAGCCACTGGTCATTGTCTATACCGGTTCCCGTCAAAGCCGGCGCGCTTTGTCAGGTTTCGACTCGAATATCCATTTTGCATCTGAAGTACCGTATCCAAAGTGACTGGATCGTTCGAGCCTTTTTCTTCAGCTGCTGCCCCCTTTCCTCCCCCACAGTGTTTCCGCTCACACTAACATCATTTGGGATTGGCATCATGACAGCACGCTTGAGAAATCTACAATGTATATACGTCCCCTGCTTTTTGGGCGGTGACGGCGGTGGGGGGTGCGTGGCTAGCAACATAATTTCTGGAAATGAACAATACTTATCCGTCCATCGCATCCGTTGCTTTGGGTTTGCGTTTTGGACATGGTGCGCCGTCGCCATGGCGCCGTGTCCTCTTTTTCTACGAATAATACAGTAATAGGTCATTCAATGTCAAAAGGCATAAAAAAGAGACAGCCAACTCTTCACAGGCTGCTGCTTGCTGTTGCCTTTAATTATTTTAATTAAACTTTGATATTGTGGCGCTGAGAGAACGAGTGGGTTGAGACGCTGCAGGAGCCCTCGGAGGATTGAGACGGTGCAGAGACAGCTGGATCTATATCTTAAACTCTTAACTGATAGGCCTGTTTATGGGTTGTGATGTGCTACGCCTAGCCGAGCATAGAGCAGACTGCAGAGAAATAGGGGCAAAAAACACCAAGCGCCATGTCAAGGTCTTGAGGCATCAATCCCTCAAACCTAGCTGGAGATCCTCTTGGTCATGAGGCTGTCCCGCGGTGGAATAACGCTCTATTAATTTCCTTGTCCCGAGTGCATAATGAAAGGAAGGTGTCTTCAAAAAAAACTAAAGGGCAAAGTCTTGGTGCCTTCCAATACCTTAGGGCATCCTGTCTACAATTTGTCATGCGTGTGCACTTCTCAGTGTTAAAATGACAAGATAGCCAGTCAAAGGGCCGCCGCCAGGCATGCAGCAGCGCTGAAGTTGGAGAGGACTCGTGACGAGACATTGCCAAAAGGCAACGGACTTCTGCACTTGTGATGCCCACTGGGATTATTCCTACTTCCATGCCAAAGGCAAACAGCCCCTTTCGCTCTGTGTTTTTTTTTTTTTTTTTTTAGATTGCTTCCGTCTGTGTCCGTGAAATTAGGTTTTTCACAGAAGGCACAATATGGTCAGAATATGTTAAGCCTTTGGTGCGCACAATAAGCTAACCGAATCTGAGTGGCACGTTTTGTGCTGTGCCGTGCTTTTGCTCCGAATTGTGTTTAATAAAAAAATAGAAAAAAAGATGAGTTGGACAAAAAAAAATAAAAAAAATAATACAATTATTATTAACAATATGAATACTGTTATTATGAGCAGAAAACTTCCAGAGGGCAGAAAACTAAAGGACATCAGAGTCTCTTTGTGCACAGCGTGGATAGTGGTTTTAGATGCAGGACAACTGATCTTCAAAAACCTGAACTCCCTGGTTGTCCACAGCCAGTAGCACATGTTGGTTTCAGTCCTCCTCTACTGATGAGGCACTCGGTTGAAATTCATACACCGGCCCTGAAAACGAGAGAGAAATAAAAACACTTAACACAATAATTAAGTTTCATTTTCTAAAGAAATGAAAGCATGTTGTTTTACAATTAAAAAAAAAAATTATTTGTTAATATTTACAAAATCAAAGTTATATTCCTATAAATTAAAGTGTACAAAATTGCTGAATTAGTATAAATTATTTTTAAATTTTTGCTTTTTTGATATGTGGATATTTCTATGAGAAAATCTCCTCCAGTATTGTATTGAATGTTTCTTCATTAACAATAAACCACAAACGATTAAAAAGATAATATTTAATATTTAAGGTGAATAAATTGTTTAAAGGTTAAAGAGTTATCTAACAAAATAATGCATATAAATGTAATACATTTAAAAACTTCTACTTTACACCTCTACATGTATGGATGCACCAGTCCCCAACAACTGGTTTTGCTGGTTGACACAAATTAAATTAAATTCTCTAATGAAATAAAATAAATCATCTGCCAAAAAACAAAACAAAATAATAACACATTATTTAAACCACAATCAAGCGTTAACTGGTGAACCTCCAGCGTGACTCTGGTTCCTTCACTACCAGCAAAAGCAACATCTCAATCTAACCCCCCTATTGGTGGTTTCTTCCCAACCTTGGGGTTTGGGTGGTGGGGTGGTGGTGGTGGTGGTAGGGTGGTGGTGGTGGTGGGGGTGGTGGTGGTGGTGGGGGTGGGGGTGTATACAGTCCAGTGCTGGACAGACGGCTGGCCAGGCAGCTGTCTGAGCCTCTACCGCTGCTGGGAGGAGGAAGGCCTGTTCACTAACAGTGGGCTGACTGGCACCAAGAGGGAGCTCTAGCACAGCGAATATCCAGCAGCCAGCCTGACACTCAGCCATAACTCTCCCTGTCTCACCCTCCCCGTCTCACCCTCCCTTCTTTTCTTCCTCTCCCTGTCTCTCTGTATTTCTGCCTTTGTCCAGACCTGATCTCTAAGGCTGCCTGTCCACACCGTAATCTACCGGTGACCAGATCGGATTTGTGTGTTGAGACAGAATGATCACTTTGCTGTCATTACGACATCGGTTGTCATAGTAACGACGCAGGCATGCACAAGCTAACGCTATGTTTTCTAAGTGCAACAAGCTAGTAGCGCGGAAGTTTTTACCGTTGCTTATTCTGACTGACATTTTCTAACACCTTGGCCACAACGAGCCACAGAGGAGGCATGACATTTGTCCGGGTGCCTCGATTCTCTTTCTGGCGTTCCTCTGTATTTGTTGTTCTCTGGTCCTCTTGTGACGTTGTATATGTGTCACGTAGGGAGCGACGGAAAAAACACTGAAACCAGAGTTGAATTTTCAGGGGTGTGATTTGGATCGATTTTCAAACCACCCAAGAACAAAGTTTGAGGTTTTCTGCTGTTCATACTTTAGAAGAAAAAATGGCTGTGAGCTGCCTGTCTGAACACAGCCTTTGTCTCCCCCTGCCTAGAAAAGAAAGACACATTCTTGCACAGTACAGGCCTCACACTGTCCAGATGGATGCCACCGATTGAGGTGTTACAAGCAATAAGTTGCATCCCCTGCTGCAGCTGGACTGCAGGATGCAACAGCCACTTAGAGCGGCGCCACTTAACATGGTATGGGAGCCATATCTGCACCAGCCTGGCTCGGCGGCAATGGTTGTGTGTGTGGACCGACTGTGACACTGGGGCTTTAGACAAGCTGGAGAATCTTCCATTTCTCATTATTTGGCAAGGCTGGAGGGGGTTTGGTGGGGGGAGGGGTTGTGTGTGGTTTTTTTTTGCTCCATCTCTGCATAGTAAGCCTCTCGACGTGTACCCTCTGCAACTAATCTCACACAGTCAACAAATAAGGCACATCAGATGCTGTTTTGGCCGTGGCCATCAGAGCGGCTAAGTTCAGTGGATTTTGCGGGTTTAAGGCACGGAGGCTTTGGGAAAAAAAAAAGAAGTGCTCTCCGTAGCAGCAGAATGGCTGGGGAAGCTGGGGAAGCTGGGGGATATGGTGCGAGGGCTAAGCAGGTGCAGCACAATACGGTCAAACCCATTCCAGCTCCCCTGTTCCCGGATGAGTGAGGCCTGACTTGGCAGGGTGTGTCGCCTTGTAACTGGGCCATGTTGGAGAGATGGCGGCCCACCTGTGCCACCCAGAGTGGCAGAACAATAGTCTGAATATGTCAGCATGGAATGTCAGTGAAATCTCATCAGACGGACGGGAGTGTGACTGCAGATAGACGGGTGGATGAGTAAGGCAGAGAGACGGATAGGTGAAGAGACAAGAGGAGGGGGTTCCCTCGGCCATCCAAATAAAGGCCGGTAATAAGGTTCAGTTTGTGTTGAAATGAATGGAAATATATAGAATGGTGACGTTTTTAATTGTGTTGAAACTTTAGAGAGCTGAATAACTATTATAACTATTATAACAAGATGCAAGGGTATGAAATTGTTCTCAGGAGGGACTAAAATGGTACCAAAATTACAGGATTCCCCTGACATCTAAATCGTTTTCTTTCTGCAAAACCCTTGAAGAGGACGGGGAGTTGAGTTGAAGTGCCACGGGTCGGCATGCGTTCAGTACTCTGCCTATCTGACCGGAGCTTCAGCCTGATGAGCTGAAGGCGTGTTCCCTCCCTCCGTGTTGACAGGAGCGACGGAGGTCCACGTTTGCCCAGTCCTCATACTACATGTTTGTGGCTCGGGCTGTTGGCTTGTACCGGAGGCAGTGGTCCAGAAGTGGCGTTTGCGTGTGATTTTGCATCTCATCTCTGGCTGAGCAGCTCGTTCCCCCAGCGCGACAACTCCCCACGTAGCGGCCTCGCACCGGAGAGAGAGATCCAGGAAATACGTGGCGGCACCTAAAAGCTCGGACCGCTCAGGTGTCATCTCATGGACCTGCTCTTGTCATAAAATACTGCAATAAAACTAAATAAAATAATGAAATAAACTGTTTGATCTGAAATAAGATATAAGCTAATAAAATAGAACATTGTCAATAATAATTGTGGGTTTTAAAATATTGCTTGGGAACGCGACAGTCTTCAAAGTACTGAGGGTTTTTTTTTGGCTTCTAGTAGAAAATATTTGAGCCAAACATGTGAAACAATATTTGTTAAATATTAAAGTAAGTGATGGATATTACACTATTTATTAATACTATATAAATGTGATATATAATGAACCTAGTTAATTCATTAATATTGGAGTCAGTACCATACTAAATACTAAATCAGTGATGAAGAGATGAACGCGTCGCCACTAGCAACTCGGATGCTAACACCTGGTCATCACAACTCATCATTACACTTCTCTAGGTTACATTATCCATACGCTGTTTCCCGTTGCGTGGTTTTATTGTTTTGACGTGGGACCAGATCCCTTGAATTCACAAGGTGTAACAGGTCAGCCTCTTTCACATGACCTCGCAAAAACCCAGGAAATACCGATTAGTCCTTTTGGTTTTTAGCTAAAACACAATTTGAGTGTATACTTATAGTTTCTAGCAGTCAGTTCCAAACAGAACTACATGTTATCTGTTGAGAGCAGCGATTCAAATGCATGTATGGGAACTGTCTTGTAGTTGTCCAAGACTTTAACTCTATTATTGATACAGTTACGTTTATTTTGAGTACAGCTTTGGATAGATGGGATAAAACAACAGGATCCTATGAGCCGAAACTTTAAATCATATAAGCTGTGTACTTTTGAAATGTTCCTATTCTGACATCTTCAGTGTGCATGTAAATATTTTAAGGAATGGCCACAGTTGAACAACAGACCTCATCCTCCATCTTGCCAGGGAAGTGTAAATGTTCAGTGTAGCGGTACTGTACTGAGGGTTTTGGTACTAGGGTCTCATTTCACCTAATCCTAACAACACATTCTGGATGAAACTCACATATAAAACTGTATATAACGTGTAGTCACACCCTGTAAATTGCCCTCCTCTGTATTTTCATATCCATTTTGTACTAGCTTTTTCTTTCTTTTTTTTAACATTTTTTCTAGATAAAACTGAACCTGAATTTATTCATGACACCTGCTCAGAACCAATTTTAAATACGTCTCCTTGTGATTGTGAGTCAGCTTTCTTCCAAATGTTTGTACCGGCTTGCCGTATTAATTGATTGAATAGTTTGTCACATTTATCACATCAACACAAAAAGTTGCATGATAAATCATCCATCTAGGTTGCAGAATGAATCTCCCATCTGGACTGGAGTGTGAAAATGCTTGCAAGCATGAGAGTTGTAATCCAGTTGCAAGATGCTTATTTTGCAGTGATAAGCTACAGGCTTTGAAAGATTTTATTTAAGAACAGAGACTTTTTTCTACATTAGGGCTCTGCAGTAAGTACAGTAGCTTACTTAATCTAGGGCTTACTTAATCCAACAGGACCGGGCCGACTACAGCACTCCTCAATTTACTCCAATAGTTGTTTGTTTGTATTGACAAAATGTTAATGTGTCTCACAGCTAATTCATATCGGAGAGTACAGACAGAACTATTGCAGAAGTCCCACTGTCTTACTGCATGCTTCTTCAACTACTGAGTTTTGTGATACCGATGTGGCTCCACTCTACAACGTTCAAGAAAGAATTGCTACTATTAATACAGGATAGATGCAGGATAAAAGCATGAAGACTTTCACGATCACGGCCACTATGCATCCTTTGTGTTTGTTTGAGTTTCTCCCCATGTATATAAAAGTTTTCCAAGTATCAAATAAAGGCTAAATGAAAAATATATATTTTTTTAAATGTGTTGGACTTATTCCTGGGTCTCAAATGCGTAAGGTTGGTGGACATTTAGCTCACACAGCATCATTAACAAACCAAGTGTGCACGTTGTTGGAGCACCAGCGCACAATGCTTTGACTGAGGTGTGAACTGTGCTATTATCAAATCTCTCTGGAGGTACCAGCGGACTTTATTAAAGAACCAAACTCCAGACAGTGTCAGCATCCCCGACGTTTGATGCCTCTGAATCCCTGCCTGTCGAGCCTCAGCCATGAGACATGTGTTCTGTTTTACTCTGTGTCCTCTGCCACATATTGAACAAATTAAAAGTTCAAGATGGAGGGAGAAGCACAGCTGCAAGGGGACAGAGGAGAGTGCCAGAGTGTGAGCAATCCTCCATACATAAGGCCGGCCCTCTTCTCACAGCCCCTCGTCCACACACTGCCCACATAGCACTGCCATCTGGCCTGCTGGGAAATCAGAGCCACCTGAGACTCGGCCAAATACATGATGCTCGCTGACAACTCAGGCATTTCTGCTCATTGTAAAGAGATGAATAAAGATTATACAAGTCCATAAGGTACATAGCAGGGGGAAAAAATCTGTTACTTCTTTTCACTTCTGTACATTTTTGCAGATATCTTGGAAGTCGCTGGAAAGCACTGAAGCGTTCAGGTTGAAATTTTCCACTTCCACTTTATTGG
The DNA here is from genome assembly GCA_034670385.1 of Hoplostethus mediterraneus. Classification (NCBI taxonomy): domain Eukaryota; kingdom Metazoa; phylum Chordata; class Actinopteri; order Trachichthyiformes; family Trachichthyidae; genus Hoplostethus; species Hoplostethus mediterraneus. Next base: position 1,454,482 of record JAXDDW010000103.1, read on the forward strand.
GTCTCCTCCTGACAGGCTGTATGAATAAAGCATGCAGACACGGTGGTTCAGTAAGTATTGAATGTGGTAGGATGATTGGTGACATCAAAAGGGGTTCCCACCCAGTACTAGCTGGTAGTAGATATAGTCCACTGTGCACTGCAGCTGCCACGTATCGGTTATAGTAAGCTTCATTCTATGCCCAAGGCGGTGTAGTAATGCTAGTGTTCAATGCTAGTGTTGATTTAAGCACAGCAGTAATCCTCATAATTCAGATCCTCTATAATAATAAGCTGTTCGCGAGAGATTTGCAGTCATAATTTACAGGGATATAAAAATCCCACCTCTGACAACATATTTACAGCTCAGGCCTTTCAAACAGCAACACTGACTCCATTTGAGGTCTTCTGTGTAAATAAAGTGACATATGATAGGCAATCAAGTTCTGATGGCTACTTGATTGACCCGGGAGACCGAGAGGGAGTGAGGGATGGCTCTTCATCTTGGGCCAGTAAAAAAAAGTAATGCTAGCAGGCAATAACATATTGTCTACATACTGCCTGTGCATCGATGGCTCCCGTTCCCTCAAGGACAGGAGAATGTTTTACTGAGGGGAGGAAAGAAAAGTACAACGACAAAACCGGTGGTGGAGAACAAGGGTGCGATCACACCTAGACTTGGTCCTCTTTGCGATCACACCTACAGTTGTGAGTGGAAAAGTTTACTTTGCATTTAGTATGGTTAGATTCACACTTCCCAATCACAAGTGAACTAAAGTTACAAAAGTTACATGGACTCACAAGTAGCTCGTTTACTGGGTAGACCAGCGAGGTTAGAGGTTTTCAGTCCCTGTAACTTTAGCTAAGAATGGTGCTCTTGTGCTCTTTGTCATAATTTACCTTCTCTGGTGTTCCTACCAGTTAAGAACGCATGAAGAAATGACCGAATATCAGCATCCTTCCAGACAGCAGCTTGACTTCATTTGTAGTTTGCTATGTTTTTTTGTGTAACAGCGGAGATGTCAGATGTCAACACAGCAGTTTAGAAGAGGACCGAGACTGAGACCTGCATCTTGGTCAGTTATTTGGTGCCAAAGGAACTGAACTATGTTTGAATAAACCACTCCAAACATGCTTTGTGTGAAAGGGCCCCAATGCTACACCCTGATACTGCCAGGCCACGGTCCAGCCCTACCCCGGGCCGGGGTCCTGCCCTACCCCGGGCCGCGGTCCAGCCCTACCCCGGGCCGCGGTCCAGCCCTACCCCGGGCCGGGGTCCTGCCCTACCCCGGGCCGCGGTCCTGCCCTACCCCGGGCCGCGGTCCTGCCCTACCCCGGGCCGCGGTCCTGCCCTACCCTGGGCCGGGGTCCAGCTCTACCCTGGGCCACGGTCCTGCCCTACCCTGGGCCGGGGTCCAGCTCTACCCTGGGCCACGGTCCTGCCCTACCCTGGACTGGGGTCCAGCTCTACCCTGGGCCACGGTCCTGCCCTACCCTGGACTGGGGTCCAGCTCTACCCTGGGCCACGGTCCTGCCCTCTGATGTGACTTCCCAGCGGCGACCTGGCCTGGCCATTCCCCCAATGGAGGGATGACTTTCCTATCACAGCTACTGCAGGACTACAGAGTCGCTCCATATCTTCCATCGTGAATTAAAAACGTATTGCTTTAAGTAACACTTCAAATCTTCCTCTGCCCTACCTTCTTCCCCTACTTGCACCTGATCTTGCTCCTTTACATATAACTATTTTTCTGCCTTCATCTTAATTCTTTTCCTAGCACTTCCAAACACAAAATTTGAGGGCTCCTGCTGAAGGCCTCCCTCCCTGCTGCCTCATATCATCTATATAATCGATACATCATGCTGAACGTTGTGACCATATTTCAAAGGGCAAAAGGTTCATTGTAACAGCTTTAGCAAATCCCTGCAACTGTATCTCATCACTCAGGAACATGAGCATAAACAAAAACTAAAACACTGTCGCAGGGTGACCTAGTGGGTAGCAGGTTAAATTCCCTCAAGAGCCAAAGTGTTGAGCAAGGCAGTGAAACCCTACCTGCTCACTCATCACTATAGATAATAGTTGCAGCTGAATGCCTAAAATGTGAATTGTAAAATTACTCTTAACTCTGTATCCGTCGTCTGCTGGTCCAAGGATAAGTGGCAAGTCCTGAAGCTTGAACATTGATGCTGCGGTACTGTAGGTGCAGCTGTTTCCTGCCTGGGCATCCTGCTCACTCTCTCTCCACCCCCCACCCCCCGGTTTTGTCAGAGTAAGTGCACATCATTGGCAGCTAAAAGCTCTGGGCACCGTCCCTCTGGTTGTTCCAGAGAAATGCCAATCGTTTTGGCGTCAACGGGGCTCTCACAGACGGTGCAGGAAGGCACAGATGGCACTAATGGACGAGCAGAATCCAACCGAGGGACCGGGACAGAGCCACACCGGAGCGCCGTCCAAATAACTGTAGTGTGAATGCACTGTATGGCCAACGTGCCGCTCTGCTCTAGCAGGGCTGATGCCACAGCAATGCAGCATAAAGAATTTAAAAAGATAAAATAATCATAAGCGGAGAGGGGGAACGTGGGTGGATCAGGATGGACGGGTGCCAGGAGGATCAGACAGAGGAGAGATTGTTCTTGGACTGATATGTACTAGAGTGTGTTAGACAGGCCTTGTCCAAACACCCCCCCCCCCCATTCATACAACTGGGCTTACATCTAATTGAGCAACTGAGACACTCTGTTTATAAAGAATGAGCTACATTATAGACTGCAAGTTCCTGTGATATAATGGTACTTTTGTACTACTTGTAAGCTAGCCGATAGCACATATTGCAACCCTACATGTGACTTACATTTGGACTTTTTTGTCACACAAATTTCCCCCGTCATCCCACATGATGCCACACGCTATGGACATTAGTTACCAATGCATTCAAAAAACATATCTCTTGTGTCCACCAGACACCTCTTTTTTTAGCTAGCATCACTAAACAGATTGGTCATAGCTCTTGCTAGTGCTAAAAGGCTACTTTGCTAACAGTTGAAATACTTTCATGTTCTAGCACTTTGAGAACTAAAACATGCTAACCTCTCAGCACTGTTGTGAACCTGCAACAGCGCCACCATCCTCTGAAGCCAGTTCTGAAATGTGACCCTCCCGGTGGACACACAGATGTTCAGTGTCCAGAAAGCTCAGATGTTTAGTTCAACACACTGAGACATGTGCAACCCCTCTAAATAAAGACACAAATACAGACCAAAAATAAAGAGGCCATTTGGTAATTTCCTCTCTTGGTGCCACGGCGTATCAGCCTCCACAGAGGGCCAGTGGGCTCATCTGTACTTTTAATTTATGTGTCATCTCCACAACTGTCCTCCCAGAAAGGCCAGGAGAGATGCCACAAAAACACAAAACTACACAAAAAACATAAGCTTACATAATATCTCCAGGTCCCAGCGCTATCAACAACAGGAAAACCCATCCAGCGTAACCGTCACTTGTAATGGTTTAAATTGGTTTTGCATGTGTAGAATGTCTCTGTTAATTTACCACACAGTGAAACGTGATGATACATTCTCATGCTAGGTGGAATGAAATTCACCGCCGCTTATTTGATGTCCAAGCTCTCGGCTTGTTAGGTGCAAACCTGCCTCAATTGATAATAATGATAATCTGACAATGATGACTGAATGATACTCGATCTCTGATGGAGAGGTCAGAGTCTTGATGGAGGACTTCAGCAGGGTGGAGAGTTGCTGACATGGGGGATTGAACCCAAGGTTGAAGGTCCTCACTAGACCACCTGCTGCCCTAAGTAGGAAACCTGCACACCATCAAGACAACGAGGATGATAGGACCTACCTAAGAAGCCTGTCATGCTTGTTTTGTGATCGTGTTCAGGTTTTCTAAAACGTACTACATTGTAAATAAAAATGACATTACAAACACTAGCCACCATGACGTGCTTGGCTCTAACATTTGGTCCAGTTCATCAGTTCATACCTTAAAATAAAATGTATTTATTCATTTATTGTTGCCTCTTTGCAGCAAAACATCCCCCCCGCCCCACATTAACGCAGCACGATAACATCGGACACATGAAAAAATAAAATGAAATATGAATACAGAAGCAGATAATTCACCAATCAAAGAAAAACATAATGAATCCAAACAAAACATTTCTGAGCAAACACACTGTAGAGTCTGTCTGCTGTCATGTACAGGGAGAGTGTGTGTGGGTATTACGGGTTTTAATCTAATCTCAACACAATCTAACTGAAGTTTGAAGATACAAAACACGTTCACATATTCCTGCAGTGACCCACCAAGCAGGCCATGAGCTCTAATCTGGACAACGTAGAGTCAAAGTGACGCTCACTAGCAGACTTCAGTGTAACTGGATATTACTGTGTGCAATACAGGAGCTGTTATAGCAGCAGTCCAACCGTCTGCATCTTCACTCAGACAGTCGATGACATTCATTTGGATTTTCTATTTTTAGGATTAAGGGAAAAAAAAAATCTTCTTCTGTCCCAAATCTTAAATACCCATTTGGGAAAAACTTTGTTGCCTGAAATTAATCCGTCAATATTTCAACACAGATGATTCTGTCCTCAAAAAACTATTTTGCAAGCAAAGGTCTCAAAATGACTCATTACCAACAATGTGCTTCACTTTCGTGCCAGTAATCTTTTTTGTAAGAGTAAACAGGAATGTGTTCAAGTGGTGGAGATCTCATTTTGGAATGGAACTCTTCGACTGGCCTCAATTTTTTGAATGTGTGCCTGTGTGTGTGTGCCTGTGTGTGTGTGTGTGTGTGTGTGTGTGTGTGTGTGTGTGTGTGTGCCTGTGTGTGTGTGTGTGTGTGTATTACCACTCCTATTCCCTGCATGGTTCCCCCTTTTTTCCCTCCACCAGCGGCATGCTGGACGGGGTCACATGTGATCTGCTCTGAGTGGAGATGCAGGCCATGCGACAGCGAGGGCCAGTAATTGGAGTGAGCTGTCAAGACGGGGCAGTGTGTGTGTGTGTGTGTGTGTGTGTGTGTGTGTGTGTGTGTGTGTGTGTGTGTGTGGTACCGTTTGGACATAGCACTGTGCACGTGCCAGGGCGGCTCCCCTCCTACAGGGTGGCACATATTAAAGTCCCTGATGAGACTAATGCAGGAGGAAATGGTTTTGGCACCGCGCCCGGGCAAGAGGTGAAAGGGAAGTCTGGATCAGGGCGGTCCTGAATCTGGACCACTTGGTTTCCTGAAGGATGCCGGTCCATTTGGATGTGTGTCTCCTCTGCACATTATTTTGAATTGTTAGTTTTTTAATTGTTCTACAGAGTTTGATTTGCAATGAATATTCATATTTTTCCATTTACTTAATGATGGTAAAAATGTTTTTCTGTTTTCCAAATCAAAAAAAGGAGCAGCTCATATTTGTGTCATTACAGAATCATCGACTGTGAGGTCCTTAAAACGCAATTAGTGAGGAAGATCTCGTTTGTGTTTAAGAGTTAATCAACAAATTAAAGATGCAGATTTGCCATCGGAGACTGACAAAAACACGCAACTCTTTCCTGCAGTTGACATGATTAACTACGATTACAAAAGGTACAACACAAGAATTAATCTGTCTAATCAGAGACACAATGGAGATAATTGCACGGCTGGTTGATGAATAAGTCAGTTATTATTTCTCTGATATTTTGTCTTTGTCAATACACGAACATCTGTAGCTCAGTTTATTTTGTGTATTGACAGAAAGTTACTTCTGCACACAAGTGGACATTAAATATCCTATTGAGTGTGAATCGTTTTCAACCTTCAATTTAATTTACTCAGGATATCTTTCATTTATTGCCTTAAACGTTGCTTCACCTCCTCGTGGTTTATCATGACAACACCAGCGTACGTCTTGCTTCACATCCATTCAGCTGCACAAAACCTCCTCATGGTATCAGAGCAAGTGAAATCTATTCTGATAAATACACTGAAACCTGCTGAATGTTTTGATCCAAAATGTGAAATCCACCATTTGAAAATAAAATGACACCTACTCATTTTTTTGATAGGACAAAATGAAAAACAAAATAATATACAACTAAAATAAAGCAGTAGTTAAGTCCATGTTTGACTAAATCTACTATCTAAACTCTAATCTAACTTCCTCTATATTTCAAAAGTATTAATGATGAACTTCAAGTGATAATTTTGCCCCAAAATGAATAAAGAGCATTTTGGATGAAGTCTTGCGTTTGGACTCGCTGCAGATCCCAAAAGGTGTTCTGCTTATTTAGCACAGCGCCGAGGTGATTCATGCTCGGCCGACTGGCCACATAATTCAGAACCAAAATCCGTCTTCATGTTCAAAGTTAAAATCCGATTTTACAGCAAAATTCCAGCTTTAAATCTCAACCGGAGAAAAGTAGTTATTTATGTGGCTGTAAACTAACGGGGTGTAAATATGAATGAGCAATAGGGGCCTGCTCTGCGTGGTGGAAGGCTTGGTGATAAAACATCTTGTTAGCTCCACTGAGGAGAATATGCTTATCAAGCCGCATGTTAATATAAGCAGTAAATAATGCGACCGGCGGCCGGCGATGCTGGAAACGCAACGGCGTGAAGGAGCCTGCAGCCACACTAGCTACGGGGAGGTGTTGTTGTTTTTAACATGGGCTGCAACTGTGAGAACTGGGTTAATGTGACCTGAGCAGGGAAGACATGGGCTGGTCATAGCAGCACACACTGGGCAACACACACACACACACACACACACACACACACAGAGAGAGAAACCCAAACATACACAGCTGCATGAAGAGCATGCAGATACATGTATGATATATCTCGAACCAGTGGTCTGATGGTTCTTAAGGTCCCATTTGTACATTCAGAACACGGTAAATCAGCCTTTTCTTTTGATGCTCCAAACTCATGGAACACACTCCAATACGCGTTGAGGCTGGAGAACATCCCCCCTCTTGCTGTTTTTAAATGTATGGTGTCAGACTTTTGCAAATCGCCCTGTGATTGTTTTTAATGTAATTGTATTCATGTATATTGTTTTTTAATTGTTTTTCATGTTCTGTTGTTGCTTGTAAACTCGTCGTCCCTGTAAATGAGGGAAACCTCAGTGACCAACGAGTTAAAATAAAGGTTTAATAATAATATCGATGCACGAGACAAACTAGAAACGAGTTGGAAGTCTGTCTGCTGAACTGCTGCTGCACTTTGGTTTCAGATAAGAAATGTTTGGAAAATTCAGGGTTTTGCTCTTTTTACTGCCAGAAGTTTCTAGAATTGATTATCTCACGTACTAATGAGGGACAGATGCAGGATAAATGCTTCTATTACAGATAAAAGAGGTCTACATCACATCACACACGAGAAACAGCAACAGATACTCCCATGATCCTTCAGTCTCGGTTTTATTGTTACACCTTAAATAAAATGACAAGGTGCGATCAGATAAACTCCTGCCAGGACCTTTCCCTCCATCTCTCCCTCTGCCTCCATCTCTCCCTCCCTCTGCCTCCCTCTCAGACTCCCTACTGTCTCACTAAAGAGAAATAGTTTTAAAAATAACAGAATCAGGGAGCTTAAGGTCAGTTCACGCTGGACTGGCTGTCCCATGAAACAACCCCACTTCCTCTCTGTCAGCGATAAGGTTTTTCTGGTGATCTTGTCCAGCTCGGCGTCTACTAACCTCAGATCATCTCACCGTAGCCTACTGCTGCTCATCGCCTCACCACCTCGGGTGATGACGGGATGACGGGAGGTTAAATCAACTAACTTCTGAAGAACGTGAGAACAGTTTGAGGTTGTACGCTTGACGTCACACAATCAATCAAGACGAACACTCTGGACTGCAGACTATAACGCTCTTTGGATGTTTGCAAATCCTTGAGTTTCTCATTCACTTGCCATGTCACCATCCCATGCATCCCCAGCTGGCAAGTAAACGCATCATGGAGGTCACAACAACGCACAACACATATCGTCACCCTCTTAAAATAATGGCCTACGTCATTTTTGAGGATTTTTCTTTTTTCATCTCTTCATGATGCTGCCACCTCTGGTAAAATTGTCTACATCCTTAATTGAAAAGATCAGCTGTTCCTACCCCGGTAGTAGGATGGCCTACGTCAAGAGTGTGACTTAGGCCATTTTAATCCTGACTTAGGCCAAATGACTTCTGGAGTAAGTGACTTAGGCAAACATTTTACAAGCTTTCAAGATGGCGGCTGCTTCAAGAAGAAAGAAATACTACCAGATAAATGAAGTTACTTCCATGATTCAGGGCTCGTCCCCTATTAGTAAGTGATCAGGTTTACTAGAATATCGGCTCGACTATAAATGTTGCGTAGTTATTTAGTCTTTTACTTTCACAGTTTATAGTTTAATTACGAAGCTTGTAACTGGTAGTAACTAGTTACTACTACAGTTACTGGTAATCTAATCCTCTCATGTTACATAACTGACAGACAGCGTTATTTGTATGTCAGTAGTCATATATTGTCATAACCTTTTTGTGTGAAATGATTAAGAAATATCATATAGTCTATATTTGGTTCAGTTTATTCTGTTTTTTGAAAAACTTGAAAATATGACTTAGGCCATTATTTTAAGAGGGTGACGATATAGAAAAAGACCCAGGGTGCCCCAGGGTCTGGGGTGTCACACCATAATCCTTCCCGAAACACACATGTTCATCTCTTCTCAGGGACCTCCCTCTTCAAGCTGCACTGCAATTCAAGACCATCCCTAGTCAATGCTCTTGGCTAACATCATAAAAAATGACTATGAACTTGAGTCAACTGGAGTTGACCTGGGAGTCGGTGGAGGAATGGGGGTGGGAGTCTTGACTCAGTGTGATGAATCGGCGCTCAGCACGCTCAAACCTTCCCCGAGGCCCAACAGTGAAATTAACAAGTTTGGCAGGCCAGCGCTGCCGTCTCAGGCAGTCGTGGAGTGCTGCTTTTGCGAAAGGGCGGGCATTGTCTCGACGGAGACAAATCTTGGATAGCCTGTTTGTTTGGAGAAGGGGTGTTAACAGCATGGAAGTCCATCAAATCAATTAGGGTCTTATGTGGAGACGGCCTGGCTTGGCCTGGGCTGAGGGAGCTTGGCCCGATCCTTTGTGAGGGGTTATGTGAGTCAGAGTGTTACCGCAGCCAACACTCATGACGAGTGTACTCACAACACCAGTATGAGTCGAGGGGTGAAAAGCTCGCATATGGCCAGAGCCAGTGTGTCACATTTGGACTGGGGTTCACGTCGGGCTGTAACGCCGACACCACTGAGCCCGGCGGACGCTCGCGGAGACGCAGCACTGTGTTGGTGATCGACCAGCTGGAGAACGCTGGGTGGAGCTGGGTGGAGTCAGGACCGGATCTATAGAGGGAATACAGTGAAGTCCCCCTCCTCCTCCATCCTCATTCATCTGGCATCTCCCTCTCTGCTCCAACAACTATTTTGCTCTAGATGAATGAATGTGACAGACAAAAATGTACTGTGCACGGTACCTCGCTGAGTGTGTGTGTGTGTGTGTGTGTGTGTGTGTGTGTTTCCTGACTGTGAGAAATGAAGCTGATGGAAAAATGTTTCAGATTTTTCTCATCTCTCCAATGTGATGAAACTGAAGACATAATTGACATAATTGTTGATTTAAATGTATTTTATGTCTCTATAATAACAACATGATGTAACTTAGTATCTATTATCTAGTGTTATTAAGCTCTGGTGTCTCCAGTTGATTTTATTTTTCTATGATATTTCTAAAGTAAATGTCATGGACTATTTGTTTTGCATCTTTTTTACATCTTTTCATTCACACCAATAATAATCTGAATTTAACTGAATTAAATTTGGTGTTGAGGAAGTGAGCGACATGAGGACAGAACCGTTAGGGTGGTGGGTTTCGGTGTGATGTGGTCATGTGGGAGGAGGGAAGACGGTTTTGTGTGTGTGTGTTCATAGTGGAGGAAGGGGTGTGTGTGTGTGTGTGTGTGTGTGTGTGTGTGTGTGTGTGTGTGTGTGTGTGTGTGTGTGTGTGTGTGTGTGGGCCTATTAAATGGAGGCTGACAAGGAGTAATTATTGTAATGCAGTGGCTCCCAGACTAAACAGGAGTGGAAGGGGCCGCGGTGTCAGATGCGAGTCATTAAAGCTGACAGGGTCTGGATCAGTCCTCGGCAGCTGCCCGGCTCCCAGGTGGGCTGACCCACGCCAGAGTTTCCGCCCGTTACCGGGTGCCCGCTGGTGGCAAGGGCGGGCGAGGCACGGCAGGCCGCGGGCACGGATGTTTTACACCGGCTAATGGATGCCCGCAATTTAACCCGCCTCTGCTCTGTGCAGTCATGTAGAACGCATCACGGCGGAAACGGGGGTTTTGACGTTTCCACCTGCACGCCATTCAAGGATGAGGATGAGAGGTTTCTTAACTCCGTTTTAGTCCGAAATGCAAAACGTTGCAGGTTTCCTACTATTTACCCTACAGAACTGTCCAAAGCCCAACATCAGCCTCCATATAATCTACAGTTTATGTCTGTAAGGTAAACTGATTTTAGTCCACAGTCCAAAAAGTCCAAGGTGAAGTGCAGCAAACATGTTGGTCAAGTGATGATCTTCAAACCTTTCTGCATTGTGGAATGAAATGGAGCTACAGTATATCTCACACAACAAACCACTCACTAAACCAAATGAGACCTTGTGCACCGGCAACTTTGATTCTACTCAATGAATTTTACTCCACGTGTGTCTGTATCGTCAAACCACAATTTGCTGAAAGAAACTTCCACATTCTCTGGTTGCTGTCGTTGCTCTTTCCACTAACCAAAACCTCACACACTAACACTGATGACACTGTTTAACTCCGGGAGCTGGTTGACGGGTCAGCACCAGCTTCAACTTAGAATAAACCATTACAATAATTCCCTGTGCGACGCTAATATGTTGGGAGCTCCAGACGTTCATGCCTGCAGCTTCATCTCAAAGTATGAAGGAGAATTATTCAACAGTGTGGATTAGCACGGCTCTCCATTTCTTTGCATTATAAAAGGATAATATCAATGGTTTTCCTGATGGCAAGGTTGGTGGCGATGTAATCCATTACTATGTGCATACTGTACGTCTCAACAGATCCCTCACGAGGAGGGCCCACACATGATATTATGATAACGGGCCAAGAGATTTTAGGAGCAAGTTTCCAAGTTGTACGTCCCGTAGTCTTTTATTTATCTCCTTCTCCAACGCAGCATGTCAACATTATTTCCTCTGAAGGAAAATGCCGGCTGTCATGTTTTATGCATCCGCTTTCCAGTTTGATTCCTCTATCGCGTCGCCGTTGGAAAATGCGGCTTGACTTGTGCATCGGCTTTGATATTTTACAGTGTACAGGTTTCGTACATTTACTACAGATGCTTAGCCCTTGATCACTAGCCAGCAAACTAGAACCCATACAGTGATGATGAAACATGACACTGATGTAGTGTCTGGCCGGGAGTGTGTTTGGGACTGGCTTAGCTTCATCGTTATCTAATTGAAATGATTATGACTAAATGGTTTTTTTTCCTGAAATGTGTTGAGCTCAAATCCTTTTTTCTGCCATTCAATAATTTCCCTCCAATATGAGGAAAAACACAAACAGGTGCGTCCAAAATCTAAACGCTAGCCTGCAGTTAGACAGTATTTAGGATGTTTTTACTACAAAAATATTCTGTTGTATTCTGACACATTGCTCTCTAACCAATCAATATATTGGAATATGGAACTCCATCCCAACATATCAATCTACTCTTTACATGATCAGACAGCTGGCAGGGTTGTGAGAGTATGTAGGGTTTGACCCATTCTTGAGGGTTGATACAGATCTTTTCTTATTACTTTGTGCCATTATCTTTCAATATCTTTGAATTTGATATTTTCAAACAATTACATAATTCTATTCCTGTCGGGGTGAAAAGCCTCTGACAGCATTTAGACAATCATGGGAGATTAAAACTCTCCACTGAAACCAGACCAATCAAATTCTTTAAGGAAAGGAAAAAAAAATGTACAAAAAACATCACTAGACAATTAAAAAAATAAGATGTGCCGAGACACTGTAGCGGTGGTCCGGGAGGAAGCGCCATCTTATCGGCAGCAGATGACACTGCCTGTCCGATACTGATATCCAATAGGAGGCCGGTATCGGCCCGATGTGTCGACCCAGTGCAGACCCAAGAGAGCAGGGCAGCATCTCACGGACCCGATCTGTCGAATTGACTCAAATGTTTTGCCCTGATATCCCAAAGGCTTCTGGAGCAAAACCTGCACACACACACACACGAACACACACATTCACAGGGAAACACACTCTCTCACACACACACTCTCTCACACACACACACACACACACACACACACACACACACACACACACACACACACACACACACACACACACACAACCCCCTGTCCCCTTCGCTTTCTCATACATAGCCGTGGCTTCATTAGTAGCAGTTTGCATCATCCCCGGTGAAAACGTCACATGTCATCAGTGACTCCATTCTTTATCACTTCCTGCGGTATAGACAGTGTAACCTTCAGAAACCTGCTGCCCACAGTTTTACGTCTTAATTAGGAGCACTGTCAGAGGCGCCCAGCACCCCTCGTCCCAATGCGAACGGACAGAGAGGGATGGAGATGGAGGGAGTGTGAAAGACAGAGAAGAGGACAAAGTCAGACGCAAATGCGGCAGACAAAGAGAGAGGAAGAAAGAGAGAGGGAGAAAGAGAGAGGGAGGAGAAGACGTACAGCCGAGGAGGAAGAGAGGAGCTTTCAAAGGAGTGCAGTGACGGAGGGGAGGAAGGATGACTTACAGTGCATCCCGTCTCATACGATATAGGAGATGAGAAGAATCTATGCTGTTTAGGATGCTTAATAAAAAGAAAAAAAATAATAATAAAGACAATCAAGGCCAATTCACGAGGGGAAACAGATAAAAAAGAAAAAAGAATAAAAAAGAACAGCAAAAACTTGCTGTTCATAAGGTACAAAGGTGTTTGGTTCAGACACTGATATGTAGGTTGTCATCTATTATTGAAACAAGCCGTGGGCTAACAGGACGACGATCCAAGAGAAGACTGGGAGAAATCCTACATGAGGCCGAAGGAACGAAATAAAAAGCACCAAAACATTTAATCAAGGACAATTCATGAGGTGAAACAAAAAACATTAAATCTACATCTGGAAGCTCTTCAACAATATTTTCAATTTGCTATTTTAGAGTGTGAAGGACACAGAGGAGGACAAATTAAGACGCAAATGCAGTAGGCAGAGAAAGAGAGAAAGACAGAAAGAAAGAAGTATTAGTTAGAAGTCGGGGGGAGAGGATGACTTACAGTGCAAGAAGAGGGGGAGAGTGGAAGTTGTGTTGGCTACTGGTCTGCAAGAAGAGTGAAAATCCGGCTTAGTGGCAAAAACACTGGAGACGCTTGTGTCCTCAGTTTGGGGACAGCTGACGGGTTAACACTATTAAGACTGCAGAGAACACAAGACTGAATGTGCATCTGTGCTCCCAAACAGTGGGATTGAACAACGCTTTCTAGGCATCCACTCTGAGACACAGATACATAGACAGACGGACTGCAGAGAGACAAAGGGAGGACTTAACAACGGAGCCACTGACTGATAGAAACGGGTTTTTATTGGTTTTTCTCCCTTTGTTCGTTTGTTCAAAGTCACTTATTTGTAAAGAACAAAAGATATTATTGGATTAAGCGAAGCTTAAATAGTTCTGACGACCTTATTTGTTAGCAGTCTATCAGCAAGTATAGATTGTATTTGATGAAAGCATTTAATAATCTGTCATATACAGTATTATGTTCAAATCTCATCTGTGTGAACTTCCTGTTTCTTGTGGACTCGTGGATGAATATCTGCTACCTAATAACTTACATGAATAAACAAAGTAAAGACTGGATCTATTTTGGTGAGGTATTTTGGTGAGGTATTTCGGTGAGTTGTGGTTTTGTGATGACACTTTTAAAAAGCCATTAGAGCAATTATGCATTAATTAGATCAGGATCACCATTACTCAATATAATTGAAGGTGAGACAACCTATCAATTGTAAAAGATCACACTGTCATTAAGGTTAATAAGCTGTTTTATAAACTATTAACATCAGAAACATCTATCATAATGATAAATGACATATTGATAAAATAGCCTGTCTTCTTCCAAGATGGCGTGTAATACGTATGATCAGACGTTTCATCAAGCTGATGCTGCTCAGGTTACGGTGATAAAAACTAAAAACAATTTAAACAATCACGAATCACGAGGTGCAGAAACGATTTGAAAACTACATCTGGAAGCCCTTCAACAGTATTTTCAGCTTTGCCAACTACTGTCACATCTGCATCCGTTCTCTCCATCAATAATGAAACACTGTGATTTATTCATGGGGTATCCAGTGGTGAGATATGAAGAATTCAACTGACGTCCTTAAACAAGACATCTGTTCAAATCACGAGCCATACCATGATGACCCCGGAGAGGACGAGTACAGATGTAGACGTTGTAAATAACTCACATTTTCACAGTAAGCTTGTGGAGCTGCTGCTGCACTCTGGCTCAATAAGAGGAACTGCTTGCAAGCTTCAAGCTTCTTCTATTTTTTTTCTATTACAAATTACAAGGAAAGGTTTGGTCCGCTGGATGACGCAGTATTAACTCAGGATAAATGCTTCTAATGCCATCACTGTGTTTTTACATGATGTTCCGAGATGACACTGGTCTGAGATCAGCCAAGGAGGGGAAACTATCAGAGGCTTTTTATTCCACAGCCGAGCCAGACACACATTTGTGTCCTGACAGTTCAATTCTCACTTGAGATCACTTAGCGCAAACAGCAACAGTCATGCTTTAACGGGCACAATTAATTAGTGTCAAATCTAAATAAAAAGTGCTTTTAATAGCTGTTGAGCCTACAGTTTAGGATGAAAGGCTCGGCTCCGCTCGCATGCTAACGTTCATTTGCATAATTAAGCTAATTAAAAGAATCAGCGGCGGCGAAGGAGTTAACGAGGTGGAGCCAGTAATTGGACGAGGACTGACCCTTTCGGAACCAATGACGGGTACATCGCTAATTCACTTAAATGATCACTGGAGGCCAATAGCTTACCACTGCTGTCCTCTGCACTCTAAAGAACAGGGGTTCACCGGGGGTTCTTCTGAGATCCAAAGGGATCCAATAAGCGCCTTCGTGTCCCTCGCTAGAAAAAACTATCCCTGAAGAACCTTCATGTGAGAGGTTGGTGGAAGTACCGTCAGGGTTCGTGAGCTCTTTACACAGGGGTTCTTCAGGGAGCCTACCGGGGCTACCCTGTGGTCGCAATGGTCAAAACCATCATGGTTCTTCAAAGCCCTTTTACCTTTTACAGTGCGAGTGGCCTGAGTGAGTTATATAATCTACCAGCTTCAGCAGCAGCAGGGCGACTCTAGAGCCGCTCGGGGGGGGTAGGGGGGTTGGACGGCCATGAGGACTTCAGCCTCCAAACCAATGAATAGAGCCACATTAGTGACACTCCGCTGGTCTATTCACAATAGGCAGTGAGGCTCAGTGGGGGACATGTTGAGGCCGACTCACCGCACTACTTTCTGACCACACAAAGAACAAACATCGACCAGCACAACACGGAAACTGATCCTGCCATGTAACGCTGCTTTTCATTAGAGAGGGAATTCCATTTGAACAAGACACAATCAGACAACGGATATTTGTGAGGAGAGACTGTTCTATACTACCGTAAAGATTAAAAACAACATAGATCAATGTTGTTCTTTACATTCAGCAGCAGGATTAATGTGATTTTCAGTGGCATGTTTGTCGATTATCACATGCACACATAATGGAGGGGATCATATTACATGTAACTGCATCCGAGGGCCCTTCACTACATATTAGCGAGCATCATCACACCATTACATTCATGTATACAAAATAGGAGCAGGCTAATTGAATATTCACTGTGAACATATTCGCTGCGTAACGCGACGACCCGCTCCATCTTTTTAAAAATTCAAATCGGTGGGAGGAGAGGAGGGGAGCATTAGAATACATTACTCCATGTGTGTGTGATTCCCCCCCTATATGTCTGTCAGGAGGTGGGCCAAGGAGGAGGAGGAGGAGGAGGAGGAGGAGGAGGAGGAGGAGGAGGGCAGAGTGCATGCGACAGAGCCGGCCACGGCGACGCTGACGTTAACAATAATGTAATTTAATTAAAGCCAAGATCCCAGCGGTCCTCGCCAGCAACGGGGCTTTGATTTTAATAGGTGATGAAGAAAAGGCTCGGCAAACGGTGACACCGCCACCGCTCAAACCAGTCTGAGGGGGTTCTGGGGAAAAAAGCACCGGCAGGACATCAGTTTAGATTGTATCAGGCAGGGGAGAGGACGCCAAAGTGGGGGGACACCCAGAAAGCCCCCCCCCCCCCCCCCGGGTGCAGGTACCAGCCCCAGCCACCCAAACACAACAACGCTGGTCAGCTAATGGAGAGGAAAAGGAGATTCCTCAACCACGGGAGCCTGACAGGCCCAAACAGCAACGCTGAAAAACACTAGATAACCAAATACCTTCACATGGGAGTCATATTAAGATCAGTCCTGAATGGATTGCACCGCGGGAGGAAGAGATTGAAAAGAAAAACAAGAGCTAATCCAGAGTATGAAACCGACACGGGAGAGATCAGAGTCTTACAACGCAGATACATGATATTAAATCTGACGGGTATTAAAAACTAACTAACAGCTGGTTGTGCTTCATCACATTTTGTATGGTATGTTACTGGAGAATCTCTTATCATTGTTGCTATTATTATAATAATTATTGTTGGGATTTTTTTTGGAGGAAATGTATTTAGCAATTTTTTTTAATTAATTAAAACCCCATGGAAGCCAAGTGGATGGGAAAAACTGTTAAGACACTGAAGCTACAAACAAATGGTTGGAGATGATTAACATTTTAAATAAATTCATATTAAGTCCATTTAATCAGGAACTGGGATCCAGATAGAAACAAGGATGGAAAGTACACAACAGGACTGTAAGGTTTTGGGTAAAACTGAATGAATCTATGAACACTTCTTATGGGGTTCAGAGTTACATTTTGAGGATACTGTGTACTCTGATACGGTGTTCATGTGGTGTGTTTAGGTATGTCTGCCTATACCTACAAAAATAAATCCTTCTGGGTTTGTAGTGGGATGATGACGCCATCAGCCGTACAGTCATGTGACTATCAGTACTCGGTTTTGCACTGAAGGGTGAAGATGTCTGTCCCTGCCGGTGCTACCCCCCCCTGTAGATCACATTTTCTGTTGCGTCATATATTTGTCTGTGATCGAGTTGTAAGATCTCTGCATGTGTTCAACGTCTCCTTTCAGATAAAACCTAATACTGCCACTCGGCCAGAAAGAATCAAAGATACCAAAAACAGATAAATATGTTGTATGAAAAGTGTGTAAGAAAAGATATATTGAGTAAAACAACAAAACTGGGATTACAGGAACCCTTAACAGTACTCTGCAAAAGTCTGAGGCATCCTAGATTTATTAAATAAATTTGGTTTTAGATGGGTTTTTTTTTTTTCTGCATTAGTGTTTTTCATTACTGCTCTTTATAGTACATTTCTGATATTTCATTATTTTTGAAAGCAACTTCGCTTTATGGATTTTCTTGTACATGTGCTTAAGACTTTTACATGGTACTGTATATATACAGCACCAGGCCAGGAGACATAAAGGAAGAACCAGAAGGGATATACATCGGGTCTTCGGCTCTCCTCTCTCTCCTAATATCTTGCTGATCTCTCTCTATCTCTCTCTCTCTCTCTCTCTCTCTCTCTCTGCTACCCACTTCACCATTTCACTTTCCACCACAGCCATTAGCTTCCTTCCTCCCAGTGCAGAAACACACACACATACATGGGAAGTCCCCTCTTTGGTAATCCTGTTACCAGCCGGGTCCCAGCCTACCACTGTTTGGGGGTGGTGGTGGTTGGGGGGAGGGGGGGGGGGGGACGGATTAACGTGGTGGTCATTATCAAATTTACAACCAGTCGTACAGACATCTGCCCTACTTTTCCTCGGTTAATGTAAAAAGAAGTAATCTGGTTAAGAGAGCACGGGCACGGCTCATAAATCGGTGGCGCTCTCCGCCATAGTTAAAGCTGTCAGTTCTCTAGTGGGGGAGCGGCGGCTGAATGGAGCTGTCAGCTGGCGACTTGTTAGGGTAACAAGGCCGTCCACTGATAGGACTAATGAGGCCCGCCTCGCCCCACACTCGCCACTCTGAAAACCACCAGGGCTTCGAAGACGAGGGTGAATACAAGAACCCCAATGAAGCTCTTCACCAGAAAAAAAACAACGTAAAAAGCGATATTTTCATATAAATTAAATCAGGTACGTCTCTGGTGGACAGGAAGTGATGCGTTTTACAGCAGCAGCAAGAGCAGTTTGGAATAAACAGAAGAAGAACTGGGTAGTTAGCATGAGCAGCGATAGCCGCCGTGACTGAACAATGAAGAATAGAAGAAAAGAGCGCCACCTACAGGAACTCATCAACAGAAACAGCACTGGCCACACTGTTTGATTGACAGGTGATCTCTGGGAAGAACATCTTGCGGATTACCACTTTAAAGACCCCCCACGTGGAGACTCTGTCACGGTTCAAAATCCATTCATGGAAGGGTTCTTCAAGGAACCCTGGGACTCCCTGTGGAGAACCCCGACAGGTTCCTCAAAGTCCTTGTATTTTTCAGTGTAGGCCAGCTATCACGGTGGGGCGGTGGGGTGTTGGGGCGGTGGGGTGTTGGGGTGGTGGGGTAGCGGGGTGGTGGGGCGGTGGGGCGGTGGGGTGGTGGGGCGTTGGGGCGGTGGGGTGGTGGGGTGGTGAGGTGGTGGGTCGGTGGGGTGTTGGGTCGGTGGGGTGTTGGGGCGGTGGGGTAGCGGGGTGGTGGGGTGGTGGGGTGGTGAGGCGGTGGGGTAGCAGGGTGGTGGGGTGGTGGGGTGGTGGGGGTTAAACGTCAAGCTTGGGTAGCGTCTGATTGTTATTTCAGGTTTTGTTTTTCAAGTCATCTCCAGCCTCTTCCAAAGAAAGGCTCATCTCTTTTCCCAATGCTTCATTATTTGTGACGCTTTGCTTTAATTCCAATTACCCCCGTTAATTAGGAAATCTCATGCTCTCTGATCTGGGGGTTCGTTTCAACTTAACGTCATTTGCCAGATTGTTTACTTTCGATTAAAGCCTTTTATTGTTAAATTAAGTATTACATTTGTTTTAACAGGGTATTTATCAATGTGATGGTAAACACCCAGACTGATGCCAGTAGAAGACCCCTCTGTACATTTATCCTGTGATAGTGTTGTTAGATATATAGTACATCCGTATTAGTATATTGTAATATCAACCAACTACACCATTTCGCCTCCAATGGATGAAAACAGAGTAAAACTTTAAGGGTGTTAACGTCAGCCATTAATTTACTTAATGCACTTAATGTGTTCCTACTGAAGGTCTTTCACACCACCAAGTAAGTGTTACATCCAGGATACTAACTAGGCTCAACACATGCACAGGAAGAAGCAAAAAACAAGATATTGAAAATAATTTGACTGCCTAGCGTAGATTTGTCTCTATAATCAATCTTCATTCTCTATAAGATTCTGAGGCCATAACAGCTAAACAGAGTCTAAATATCTCATGGTGCATGGGGACAGGATATTATCAGCCAACTGTTTTCCTGCAAGGCAGCCATTCCTCTCTTGGACTGTTTCCATGTGGCCAGCCTGCCCTATGGCACCATCAAACTCCACTACATTAGCCAATCTACTGTTGATTCTATGGCATGGCAACAGTCCAGAATTTAAGCCACTGTACTGTTGACTCTATGGTGATACTGTATTTAATCATCCAGTCTACTGGATGGTGACGCTTCACCCTTTAAAAGGTGCTGCATGTAGCATATCATTACCAAATTAACTGTGATACCTTAGAATGAAGATTTAGATGTCTGGTAGCCGCTAGCTCACACCAGTGTTAGCGCTACTGTCAAAATTAAGACCACATTTCCCATGAATCCGGTTGCTTCCTGTCACAAAGAGGATGTTCTATCTTTGGTCAAAGGTTTTCTCTTTGAATTTACAGATGAGGATGAACATGGAGGTGATTCCTCCATCGGCATTTCACTCCTTCCACCACCTGCCAGTGAAAGACACCCTGAAACCTTTAACTCCTGTAACTTCTAGCAAGATCTCTTTGTGCAATACAGACATCCTACAACATCTGACCTGGTGCGGTGTAGAGGCTGGTAGAGGCTGCCAATCTTCTTGGCAATGGTCTCATTT
Organism: Hoplostethus mediterraneus; assembly: GCA_034670385.1. Classification (NCBI taxonomy): domain Eukaryota; kingdom Metazoa; phylum Chordata; class Actinopteri; order Trachichthyiformes; family Trachichthyidae; genus Hoplostethus; species Hoplostethus mediterraneus. Next base: position 1,474,843 of record JAXDDW010000103.1, read on the forward strand.
GTTTACGGTAATTTATTGCAGTTAAAATGCAACACATCACCTTTAAGACCGTCTACTATCATCTACTGACTGGTGATAGCAGAGTCCAACTGCCAGTCTCCTATTGATTCACTTGGCTGTCTATCCATGCCGTCAGTCACATGTCAGCAGCTCTCAGC